>JBBPKB010000714.1:0-11333 GCA_038089035.1 Boletellus dicymbophilus
GATCGTCCGCGTCCGCCTGCTCGTCCTCGTCTAGCTCACTCCCAGAGCTTCCGGAGGCCCCGCCGGAACTGCCGACCGTTTGACCCGGGGTCATACTGTTGTTGTGCAAGCTTTGGAGTTCGCGCTGGATCGCAGCGAGCTGCTGGCGAAGGAAATATTCCTTTTGTTGGCGAGAGAGCGACTCATCGACAGCGTTTGCAATCTTCTTGGAGACCTCGGAAATGGATTGGTGTTTGATAAAGAGCTCGGTTGCACGGCGAAGACGGTCCTCGACCTCGGTCGCGGCGAGAAAATCTGTTTCCGACGCGGGTACACAGCCCCCACATCGCCAAATGGAAAATATGGAAGTTAGCAGAATACGTTTTCATGATGAACGTAGATATTCCGAGTCTAGTGCTCAGAGGGAGGGGGAGAATGGAAAAAAAAAGAAAAAGGTTGGAGGTTGGGGAACTCACCAAGTTTGTCGGCGTACTGTCCAGAGATGGCCGCGACGAGTACGTCGGCCATCCATGCAGCGCGCTGGACCGAGATCTCCTCGACCAGCGAAGCGATCTTGAGCCAGTCATCTCTCCTCTGGGCTTGTACAGAGTCCTTGGCGAGCCGGTCGAGTAGCCCGAGGGCGGCGTCTTTGAATGCTTCTACGGTTTCGTGAGAGGGTGTCAAGTCGGCTGCGGGGTATGCAACAACGTGCTGCGAAAGGGGATCATCGAGCGAGATGGAATCAAGGTCGAGGGACTGGAGGAGGCGGATGCGGGTCAAGCCATGGAGGTAGAGCAAGTAAGGATGCCGAGAGGCAGCAGGGGACGCGGTGCGGGCGCGAACGAGACGAACGACGCGGGCAGCGACGCCGTGGGAGGGTGGTGGTGGATTCGGCGGGACCGGCGCTGGCGCATCAGCGCTCGGGGGCTCGAGGGGAATGAGGACAGGGATGGCCGCGAGGACAGGCTGCCCGGACTCGGAGTCGTCGAGGATGGCAAGGAGACTGTCTGCACACGACCTCGAGATTGGGATTGTGAGCCGCGCGGTGGGGAGAAGGACAAGCGGGTAGGGAAGGGGGAGGACGGGGAGGCGTGGGGCCGACGGCATCGTCTACGAACTGGTGGTACAGGTACAAGCGACTGAACCGAATTCCGTCATTTTCACACTAACTCGATTCCAGAATCAGAACAGCTTTTTGTTTATTTTTCGCGTCTTTTTCGAGATTCTACATATTTTATTCGAACTAAATCGTGTCTTCAGCGCGAAGCCCTGGATAGATCACTGCGACACGTAGGATCAGCAACAGCTCGAATTGACCCGATAATCGCAGACATACCCGAACGCAGCATCGATACAAGACTTGACATCCTTGTAGCTTACAACCAGGCAGCTTTGTTCGTCTCGGGAAACCAGCATGATACGCTCGTCCGCTCCGCTGTCGAGCTATACATAACTATAAGTATGGCTTTGTGTCCTGATTGCAGACGCCAACCTTGTTCAAGCACGCAAGAACATGCGACAAGTTCACAACGGGGTTCCCATTCTCGTCCACTTGGTGGAAGACATAATCACGGAACAGCTTGATGATATACCTATCTCCCGTCTCAGACCAACGCGGCTCGCGGGCGAATCTGGTAACAAAACTGAGCAGCACATCGAGCAGTAGCGATAGAAGAACGCACTCTGGCCGCTCATTGATGAATCCAAATTTACACAGTAAACGAACCAGACGGCCATTCTCAAGTTCACTGGAGAGTTCGCTCTCGAGCCTGTCGGTTCCGCTGTGTCCACAGGAGAGAACAAATCAGAACGCATTACGCGGTAAATGTCTTCATACCCACATTTGGATTTCCTCCATCTCACGAAACAACCGATTTTTTCCAATCCTTTCAATGACTTGCGCGATGCTCTACGACCACGATAAGAACCCGCCAGCGGAATCAATTTTTGACTTTCTCCAAAAAGAAAAAAAACCCTGCTTACCTTGTGTGGATCAGGCTTTGAGATGAGAAACAAAGCCAACATTTTAACATCTGCAGAGTAGATCCTTCCTATGGTTTCTATTGCTTTAGGAAGCGTGTTCATCGCCGCAGAGTTACCACAACACAGCCCAAAGATAAGCCGCCCAAACATGACCAGGTCTTCTTGTTGAACAAGAGCGACGTCTTGCCGCGTGTCATGCATGAGCACGTCAACGATGCCGCAAGAGCCGATCCGCAGGCTTACATCGTGTCAGGGACTGAATGAGAGCATGTACGGTACGAATGGAAAGAGAACTCACCGATTTTTTCCCGTCACCAGAATCTTTGTTGGGTCGATCATACGGACTGCCAAGCCCGCTTCATGAGCCGCTCGAACCGCACCCGCGATTTGGATTATGTACGACCAGAGAGTGGCTTCAGGAATGGCGACATTGGTCGCTCCTCCGAACCTACTTGGTGGGAATGCGGATTGCTTGGGGCGCAAATACAAATCGAACAACGTTTGCGAATTGGGATGAAAGTCGTACGACACCACGAGGGCTTTAAGAAAAGTTGGTGTTGGTGAGACAGCAGAAAGGTAGGCGCAGAGGATGAATCACGGACAGTTGTCGTTGAAGGCGCGTGTGGTAAATGCCTCCTGTACTGTGACGATGCTTGGATGTCGAACCCTGGACCAGGCTTCAATCACACTAAATGCAGCCTGGTGCATAAGCCTGAAATCTGGTCGGGTCAGTTGGTTTTGAATTAGTTCCCTCCTTTGACCAGAATTAACACACTCTCGACTCGTCGCAAAACGTAAGCTTGTCCGTCGCCAGCACTCGTCGCACGGTACACTGTTGAGAACCAGCTGAAGAATTTTCGCCGCTCAGACGATGCTTGTTCAAGTGGGACGAGTGAATGATAGCCCTGAAGTTCGTCGGGGAGGTTGTAGGGTGGAAATGAAATCGAGTGGGCAGCTTCAGAACGCCGCTGAAGTTCTTCGCGAACATTGTCGGACATGAAGTGAGACGGAACGAGTGTATCGGGAACTGGTCGCGTATAAAGGTGGTAGTCGAGCTAGATTGAAGTGATAAACATGAGTCCAACTGTTGCTGGCCGGAGCCAAGTGTGCAACTGACAGGTTGCCGCACATAGGGTGGCTGAGTAGGCTGGTAAAAGCTGCCCAGGGAGGTGGAAGTATCATCGTAATCAGCCTGGTCGACCTACGAACGGACTGAGAAATCAAGTATGTGATTTATGGGGTAAAGGACTGACGTGATCCGATAAGTATGCAAGTGGATGATGCTCCGAATGATTATATTCATCTGCTACTAGATGGTGCTCGTCGGGCGGTTGGCCAGAACCATTAGTCGAATATGGATGCGAATATAAGTCGTATTCGTCGTTGTTCGAGTAGTAGGGAGAGGGTGAAGGACTAGCCGAATCAGAGAAGGCACAACGGCGGACGAGGTGGAGCTCACGAGGGAGAGAATGAATGGGACGTGGTCGGTGACGTAGTAGAGTTGAAATGGCTCTTGGGCACAAACACGGGGGCATTAACTGCCTGAGCGGACAGCGCGACGGGCGCCGGTGAATCTGGAGGTGGACTGCGAAGAGTGGGTGTGAAGTAAGAAGGGTCAAAGACGAAGTAGCTCACGCATCGGAGGTGTCATCGGACTGGAGTAGAAGAAAAGTCAGCGCAAGACACGGAGGAGCCAGACGTCGCACGAGAGGATGATAATAGATACAGCCTTTGTCTTGAAATTTGCATGACCTGGACGAGCGGATGAGGGCGGCAGGCAAGGAAACGACGCAAAGGATTACCCGTAAATGAGGATGTTCCTGCACTGGCGTTGGGGGGAATCTGCTGGTGCTGTTTGAGCAAGGGCGGGTGAGGAGGAGCTGGACGCACTGCGGGTCCTGCTGGGCGGGGGCCTCAAGTCGTCCTGCTCGGCGGGGTTGACGATGCGGACGGCGGCCGAGCTGGATCCCCTTGCGAAATGGGCCATCAGCTCGACACAACCTCGAAACACCCATCACACCGACATCATCCGCTTAGTCAGCCGCACGGCACACACCGTACACTACCGACAAAGTACAGCACCTAGTCCACCTCCAGATCCGCCCTCAGCACCGCGTCCCTCCTCTTTTTCAGCGCGTTCGCATATGCAACACACACCCATTTGATGTACCCGACTTCCTTGGTCCTCCCGTACTCAACCAGCCTCGCGTGCAGCAGATCAACGTCTCCGAACGCAACTATCGGGGGTACTCGATCGTCCTTGGGCGAGACGGCCGACGTCAGCCGAACCAACGGCCGCGCTGCTCCCACAGGGTTTGTGAGCACGGTGCGCGTAGACAGTATGGGCGGCTTGGCGAAAAGCTGCACAGATCCAGATTTCGAGCTCGACACAACTGCGGATGGGTCAGGTGAGGAACGCGAGTCGACTGGCCGTAGCACTCCGTTTGGTGGATACTGAGATACAAACGTCCGTAGCAACACTAGGGCACCGTCAATGTCACCAGATCTGCCGAACAGGTGTGAGGGATATGAGGTGATGAGTGATAATAGCTTACAGTATGAGCACCCTTCGCATGGCAGCGTGCGCCCTCTCGATCAGCCTTGCAAAGGATCCAACGTCCCCCTTCCCAGATCTCACACCTTTTACTTCCATTGCTTCCCAGCGCCGCCAAACATCCTGGGCCCATCGGGCTGCTATGTGACGCTCTTCCACGGGCGCTATCGAACACCTTTCGAGCGCATTGACACAAGTGTGTTCGTCAGGACGTAGCATCAGTGTCCTGGAGGAATAGCTTTTGCCAAACAGGGAATCAAAAACCTCCTCCGAGGTCTCGATGCTGGCATGTCTGTAGAATACGGACAAGTAAGCATTCAAGAGGATAGGTGTCGGCTCCACATGCACAAATTTCCCCACGAGCAAGCCATCTTGAGAAGAATGATGTGTCTCCTCTGAGGATAGCCTATTATGAAGTATCCGGTCAAATAATGCTCGCGCTTCTGCGATGACATCCGACGATGTCTGAGGCGGGAGCCGGGGAAACGAGGGTATACTCTGGACATTTTGCATCGGAACATCACCTTCCAGTGTCTGCTCGGAGGAGTACACATCGTTGTCGTTCGATATTTCCTCTGCCGCAGACGCTTCAACTTCTCCGTCTGACGCCGCGCTACCATCGATAAGTCGAGTTGCCTCTCTTCTGAACGGAATTTTGTACGACGCATAGGTGTGGAATATGTGAGTCATGAGCTCCGTGTCCACCATAGACTCTTCATCGCCCCCACCTCGCACGGCTTCGGCGAGTATCCACCTTGCTTTATTGAGGTCTCCGGAACGTTTGCAACCTTCCAGCAGAGCACACCATAAGCCTCTCCCACTCGCACCCGCTATCGAGTATCGGTCGCTCATCTCCCTGGCAAGCTTCATGCCCTCTCCTAACCAGTCCGGCCCAGCTCTACAACACACTTTTATGACGGCCTCGTATGCACCCTTTGTCGGTTCGACTCCGTTCTCCTGCATCTCGGTCCAGAGGTCTAAAGCGCGTTCAGGTTCTGGTTGGGAGGAAGACGACCCGCAAGCACGGATCATGAGCGCATACAGATGGGCATCTGGGACAGGGTGTGCGACGTAACGCATGTGAGCGAAAAGATCCCAAGCCTGCGCCTGTGCAGCGGCCTGGCCGAGTCTCGGGTCAGAAGACGGATGTGTTTGGACGTTGAAAAGAGCAGAGATGATTCTGGTGTATGATTTGATTGGGGCGAAATGACCACTGGCTTCATATTGGTGCAAGACCGCAAGTGCGCTTGTTGGAAATTGTTGCACGGATGAGGAATGAGCGGAGAGTGAAGCGCTGGCGATGTGGGTCTTGACGTGCAAATCGCGCTGATGTTCAGTCGGTGAAGCTGAAAATGTCAAAATTTGAAAAAGACAAAGAGTAGAGAGACATACTGGACACGAGACTAGACATTACTGACTCAAAGTCCTGAATCTGTCCTCGTCGGGCATATTCTGCAAGCAAGCTATCGACAGTTTCGCTTGGACCACGGACTTGCATATCTACGCCTTTTCGCGGTGTCGAAGCCATCAAGTCTTGATATATGGCATGAGTGTAGTCATTAGAGAGGCCCGAGACTGACGCTGGCTGTGACGTTGGAGAGCGTGCAACTGCCTGGTGCATTCGTCGCCATGCACGGTGAGGACGGGGACGGGGGCGAACATGTGCGAGTGCTAGCACCAACTTGTCCGAAAGTTTTGATGTCATTCCTGCAAAGTTTGTGGGAAATCATGTCACGCGCACCCGATTGGGTGCATACGAGTCCGTATAACTACAACTAGGAACGAACACGGCTAGAAATATATCTTACAGCTCATCTCCGCGAGTCTTCTCTCTGGCCCACTCTCCGCCTTGGCGTGCATGATCAACAGCTTCGGCGCCCTTTTCATGTGCACGCTCTGCGGTTTCTCTTACCTCGTCGACCTTATGCGAGCCCCAACTCCAAACGTGACTTTTGGTTTCCGCACAATCGCACGCAGCGTCGCGCGAACGCCCACTCAAAACCTATCGCACATGCAATCAAATCCAAATCACATGCAATTCAAATATACCTCTAGAACCCGGGCGATCTTGTCTTCCACAGCTTCTACGGAACTATTGACAATTTCCTTGATTTTCGCAAAAACATTCTCGCTTCTGCCGGAGATCTGTACCCAGCGAATACGCGTCTCCTCTGCATAGATGTTCGAACACCAAAAAAAGAGATGAAGACTTATCAAACGTACGGAGCAATCCCGGTCTACTAGTGGGAAGCATGTTCTCGCCTACACCCCTCTCGCGCAAATATGCACGTAAACGGGCGTCTGGCCAAACCAGATAAGATTCAACTTTTGCTGATGCATCGGGATATCTATCAAAAAGTCAGGCCTAACCAAGAGGTAAGGAACTGTGCGAATGATCACTTGGTGTTTATCAGGTTCACGAGGTCCTGGCGATCGTTTAAGCTGCTCCTGCCTTCGAGATGTCCATTCTCTGAAAGCCACTGGCGTATGTCCGAGTCTCTCCAAGCTCCCCATATACTATCCGACGCGGAATGGTAATGCTCCCTGAGACATATAGCACGTCAGTTAGCGATGTTGAAAGGAGTCAGCGCTTACTCGACCATCTTTGCCAGCTCATCTCGGCTCTTTTGAGCATCGCTTTTCAAAATTCCGTGATCGACCAGCCAGGATTTCGACTCGGAATCTGACCACGTGTCCCAGACATAGTCTGAACACTTGTAGTAGTACTTTTTCATTTCTCCGAGAAGGCTCAATCGAGAGTGTGTTTCGGAGGGTTTCAGAAGATTGTGCGAAATGAGCCATTCCCGCTAGAATTGGCGTCAGGGTCAAGTTGGGTGAGACACGTCTCATCCACTTACAATGTACGAATCACTCCATCTCTCCCACACTGCAGAAGTTGCTTTGCGGTAATAGTCGTCGGCAACCCTCGTCAAGTCATCTTTAGAGTGTGCATTTTCTGCCTCGACGACACCGCGGTCCCGGAGCCACTCCCGTAGACCGTTGTCGTCCCACGTGGAGTAAACATAGTCCCTTGTCTCGTCGAGTTTGCGAGCAACTTCTTCGGTTGCCTGGGCTGCCACGCTACTGATGGATTGGGATATGGTGTTTGCAGCATTGCTGGCACTTGCGTGGGCCGATGACATTGATCCAGAGGCGGCAGAGGAATAAAACGCGGCTGCATCAGTATATGCACGGTACTTGTTCTTGGCGAGTAGGACGAGCTGTTCGCGGGGACCAGCAGGGGCCACGACGCCGTGCTCGAGCAAGAAGGCTCTCAGCTTACTCTCGTCCCACTGATCAAAGGTGTCCTCTTTGATATGCTGGAAGGCATGCTGCGCTCGGGTGAACTGATCAAGCGACCACTGGCGGCCAGAGTTAGCGTGAGCTGCCAGGGAGGAGGGGAGACTGTGCCAGTTGGCATCGACGAGGTCGAAGAGCTGAGGGGTGTCGAAGGAAGGAGGTACTCTGACATCGTGCTGCTCAAGCCAGGTGCTAAGCTCAGCACGGGACCACTTTGTGTACTCCGGCTCGGAGAACCAGCTGGATGCGTGTGTGATGCTGGCGAGGAGGATGAGCTGGATCAGGAGGGTCATTTCGATGCGGGCGTAGACCGAGTGCGCCCATGCTTTTTATACGGGCTCGATAGGGGTATGACATCACAAGCGAGGACAGCCACCGTCCCAACGACGATGATGCCCACCGTGTTCAACAAGTTCATCCTGTACGAGAACAAGCTGCGCTTCTTCATCGTCGCATCCAATGCGTTCGAATCTCGTCACCGCATCATCAAGATCGACCGCACATCCCCGGTCGACCTCAACGTCGTCGAAGACGACACCGACTACAGCGGTAAACAGATGAGCGCTATACTCAAGATGCTCGAGGACGGAAACAAAGCGTCGGGTGGCATAGGCAGGGCCAGAGTCATCTTTGGAATTGCAGGTGTGCCACACTCTTTGCACACTGTCCTTTGTTTGAACACGTCCCCCCGCAGGTTTTGTCAAGTTCACCGCCGGATGGTACATGATCGTGATATCCAAGCGTTCCGTCGTCGCACTTCTCGGTGGCCATTACCTGTACCACTGCGAGAGTACCGACATGATACCAGTCTGCGCCAACCACAAGATAGAAAAGCCTGCCGAAGAACAGCGTTTGCTCAACATCTTCAAACAAGTCGATATGTCGAAAAACTTTTATTTCAGGTAAAGTTTCTTGGTGCGAACAGCAGTATAGCGCTCAGCACAGCAAAAGCTACTCGTACGACATTACATCGACGCTCCAGAATAACCTTACGAAACCGGACCGTTTTCGAACCACTTCCTGGTCGTTCAACGATCGTTATGTTTGGAATTTCCATATGATCTCGCACCCTTTCGCGGATATTGCTCCACGTGGAGTTCTCGCTTGGTTGATACCGCTGATCCATGGTCACGTTGATCAGGCCAGTAAGTACTTATGGTCTTCTTCGGCATCGGCATCGACATCTTCTGTTTAGAGTTGAATGTCCTTGGTCGCGTTATCTTTGTAACCTTGATCGCTCGCCGCTCTCGTCATTATGCTGGGGTCAGGTATTTAACTCGGGGTGTCAATGAAGAGGTAGGTGTTCGACCTTTCCTCTCTTTAACTCGTCTCCTCAACCTTCAAGGGCAACGTCGCCAACGAAGTCGAGACCGAGCAAATTGTTTCGGAGGCCCTGACTACTCCATTCTACTTTCCCTCCGAGCGGGGTCATACGCGCCTGCCGAGTCCTCGATATACTAGCTATGTACAGGTACGGATTAGTTTCCGTGTGATTTACCTCGCCACTCCATTTATTTGTAGTATCGTGGAAGTATTCCCATATATTGGACTCAGGATACCACCACCATGAATCCACGTCCTCCGATTGAAAGTCAGTTCCCTAATGACCGATTCGTATTTCTCATTGAATGAACCTCCTAGTCAATGTGATCGATCCGTTTTATGCTGCCGCATCTCGCCATTTTAATGACTTATTTGCGCGTTACGGTGCCCCTATTATCATTCTCAATCTCATTAAGAGGAGAGAACCTGTACCCAGGGAGTCTAAACTTTTGGACGAGTACACGCAATGTGTCCGTTATCTTAACCAATTTCTACCGGATGGCAAGAAAATGATTTACCGGGCTTGGGATATGTCAAGGGCGTACAAGGAGTATGTTCGTCCAGCGGGATCAACGTGTTTTTCTTATCCTTTTTTTGGATTTAGAAAAACCCAAGATGTCATTAGTTACTTGGAGGACCTCGCCGAGGAGTCGATTCAAATGACAGGCTTTTTCCACACCGGAGCAGAACCATTTTCCCATTTTTTGCAAAGTGAATTGTAAGTATACTATATAACTTGTCCTTGTCCACGAAGATATAAGGTCTTGCAGGGACAAGGATGATCCATCTTGGCGGAATGACATCCTTGTACAAAATGGGGTATGCCGCATCAACTGCGTGGACTGTCTAGACCGTACAAATGCAGCTCAGTTCGTGTTCGGAAAGCGAGCGTTCGGTCATCAGCTTTATGCGCTTGGTGTAGTTGGAAACCCGAATCTCTCGTTTGACTCGGATGCCGTCAACATGTTGACGGAGATGTATCATGATCACGGTGACAGTATGCACTGCATTGATTTTTTGTTGTTTACATACTCATATTTTCCGCTAGCTATCGCTCTTCAGTATACGGGGAGTGCGCTTGTCAATCGAGTCGAAACTTATCGCCGAATGCCTCACTGGAACAGCCACTCACGCGATATAATTGAAAACATTCGGCGTTTCTACACCAACTCTTTATTAGGTTGGTTTTCGAGCATTTTCTTGGTCTGGAGTTGCTCTAAGGGTCGACATAGATGCTGACAAGCAGGCTGCGACCAACTTATTCCTCGGTGTCCATGAACACCACGGGCAGGTTGTCTATTCACGAGGCAACTACCAGCGGTGGTATCAGCTCTGCAACTTGGAAACTGCGTACACACTAGATGAGTGTCTGGATGCGTTGCACCATTTTGTCTCTTGTAGAGGCGATTTCTGGTCCGAGTATTACAAACCGCTTTTGTTTACTTCCTTTAGTAAGCATTTTGCATACTGCATGAATACACTGAAGGCGCCAGGGTAGAGATCGACTTCATGACCTTTCCTTGACAAGTTGATTAATTAAACTAGGAAGTTCGAGGGTTATAGTCCCTTCTTGCCAAGCAATCCTAATGCAATGCATCAGCCCAGGTCTGACTTTCAGCTCCATATTAACCAAATACAGCATTAATCCCTGGTAGCAGATTGATGGCAGGAGTTCGACGCTGGATTGGCAATTCGGCACCATCTCACAATGACAACCTCGGGAAGTCGATGCATTCAACCAATCTGGATGTTAGATCTCAATCATATAGTAAAACTGAGGCCCATGCACAATCTACTGGTGCTTTGGCGAGCCAACTTCTCAATCCTAATGTGCCTCAAGAAGAACTGCTCGAGTATCATAGGCAAGTATTTTTTCTTTGGACATGAGATTGGAATATATTAGTGACTCGACACTATGACAGGTATATTGATCAAGATCAGCTTATACATGATGCTATGCAGAGTGATACAGATATCACAGACCAGTTGCTTTATATGAAGTATATTGAGAAGAACACAGAAAGGGGAGAGTTATTGTTGGCTGATGGAATTTTGGAATTATATGAAGGATATATGCTTTCTACCCCTGGTGATCAGATCTCAGCTCTTGCTGATGCATACAGCTACTCAAAGTGGCTTACAGAAATTGTAATAGCATAGTTTTCACTGTATTAGTTATAAAAATTTTGGTCCA
>JBBPKB010000715.1:0-11328 GCA_038089035.1 Boletellus dicymbophilus
CACGCGAGAGACCACCTGCGATGAACCTACCGTGATCCGAGCGCTTTGCGCCGCGAACTCCTGCACGAGCCTTGTCCCGGAAGTCTCCCAGTCTTTGCATGGCCCTCCCGTCGCAGTGATCGGATCCAACGGAAGGTTTTTCCACTCTTCTGAAAAGTCGATTCGAACGTCCGTGCCCGCACCGTCAGCAGCGCTGGCAGACATCCATTCGCACATGAGGTGGAGCGCATTGAGCGCAGGTCCGGCGTCGATGATAGTGTGCGAGCCGTGAAAGTACAGGCCGTATTCAAGTTCCTTCTCGTCGTCGCCGCCTTTCTTCGAGGAGGAGGTCGTCGTCGTGAGCAGGTAAGCCCTTAGAAGCGTGGTGGTCCCACTCCTGGCGTCTACATAAGGCAGCCGCCTGAGGTTGATGCTTTGAACGAACTCGGACGCGTCGAGCGAGGTTCCCCGTTCCACGACGGCAAAAGCAAGATCGAGCCACGCTTTGCGATCGCTGGCGGTAGATAGGGCATATACCCATCGAGGAGACACGATGTCCTCTACAGTGCAGGCGATGATCGGACAACTAAAACTAACGGCAGCAGGAGAAACAGTTAGTGAGGTGCCGAACCGGATCAGAGTCTTGAGACGACGAAAAATACCGGGAATGAATACACCATATATTCTTACCGGAGTTTATCGAGAGCATCGCGGGCACGATCTTTCAGTTCTTCTGTCCCGAGCGAAGAGGTGAAGTTGAGTCCGATGCAGACTTCGCCGTCACTGGTGATGCGTCGGTAAACCGCACGTCCGTCATGCTCACGTGTTCTTGCGATAAACATGAAGGTACTTGCGCATCAAATGAATTCCAATGTCTCTGCATGGCGAGCTCGGAGCCGATCATGGGACTACATGAGATTAGTCTGGTGCCGGTCACATGAAATAAAGGAGACTGACCGGATATACACAGGGGGGGCCCGACTGGTATCAAGGACCCATTTGGTCGGAAGGGGCAGCTTGACGAGGTTCGTCATTAGACCAGTTGATAGTAAACTGGTATATTCGTTTCGCTTATGTGATATACTGTGATTGCTTCCGAGTCTACACGACAGTGGATCAAGGGTAGTTGCATTGCTCCTCCGACTGCAACACTGCCACAGCTAGCTTTACGAGTCGAAGTCTGCGACGAGCGACCCGATCCTGATCATTTCCTCCAAAAATGTCCTAGTGCACTCCTCTCCCCAGGCGGTTGCAGCCTGATACGCGATAAAATACATCACGGACAAGTCAGGACGGCAAAGTCTGCGACGGCAGGTAATGAATAGCCCACCTGAACTTGAAAGTGGAATTTCGAGTGTATTGACCACATGTGAACACCCCTATGTAAGCATGGCGCTATCAAGTCCACCAGGGATCAAATTTCGAACGCCATACATGGTATATCTCATCCGAATTCCTACGCATATGTTTTCGACGGTGACCACATCTCTGTGATGCGTTTGTAGCCTCTTCTCCACTACGCCCAGGTTGGCAAATGCACTGTTCCACAGAGGATTGCTGCTTGCTTCGTCTTTTTGGTCCATCCCGCTGGCGGTCGGCAGGTTGTTTGCCATCACGGCTAACAGCTGAGGGGTACACGGATCAGCTACGTATTTGTCGTATCGCTCCTGGAGTATTTTCGTCGTCGCAATCAACCTTGCCTTCTCGTCCGGTTCCATCAATGGTCGAAACATCGAGAAGCGTAGCGGCATTAACGTGAAGGCCGACACGAAATGAGTTCTCGGGTCAACGGGAGGTTTGAAATAGCGTTCGAGGGAGATGCTGAAAAAAAAGAGTGATTCTACTAATAAATAACGTTACAAAAAAGTGATGCTTACATTGACGCATCCGAAGAAAAATCGACGTCGGTCGCTGCTTCGGGGGGGTTCATGTTGAACTGCGCCAAACAATGTGCGGCGTGGAATAGCACCGTGACGCTAATCCCAAGCTTCTTCGTCGCTGCAATGATCGCAGCCGTATTTGACTCCGAGACAGTTATAGTGTACCGGAACGGTGGTTTCGACTTGTCCAATGGGCGAGACGGAGGTGCCAGGGCTTGAGAAGGCTTTGGTTCATATCATTAGTGGCGAGGGGCGAAAAAACTCGAAACCAGGCGTACCGCGGTTCGAACACTCTGTTCTGCAAAGTCTTGGAGGAGTCTTGGCCCAGACGTCTCCCATTCCTCCGACGGTCCTCCTGCCGCAGCAACTGGATCAACCGGTAGGTTTTTCCACTCTTCAAAATGTTCAATCTTGACGTCCATGCCCTCACCAGACATCCATTCACACATGAGGTTCAGAGCATGGAGTGCCGGCCAGGCGTCGACGGGAAGAACTGGGTGTTTGGGTAGATACAACGTACTCTGTAGGCAGCTTCATTATAAATAGTAAGGGCTAGCATGCTGATTATTAGCAATAGTTAGGGAGCATTATTGAAGCCGATTTACTGACCTCAGTTGGCAAGGGCGTGGCTTGGAATCAACGATTCAATCTTATGATATAAGAACTCATCACGGTGCACGGCCATTCGGAATAAGACGGTTTGAAGGGAAAAATTGACCCTTAATATCGCTCATCGATCTGGAAAAGACAGCGTTTCACCGGCTTGTTCTGGTAAGGCTTATCGCTAGTGTTGCAGCGCAGTGGTAGTGAGAATATGATGAACTTACATAAGTAATCGCGGGATAAGATATGGGCGGTAGGAATGATTATTAGTCGTTGTACTACGCTGCTCCTTATAGTATAATATGTGAATGTATTTCGGACCATATAATCTGTAGGGGTGTGCACCTTTCTCACTCTGATTAGTGAGTCCCTTGCCTTTCTAATATTAGGTTCTGACTGCTGTAAGGTATCGTCCTTGTGTGCGCGCCGTTCCGACCTTCGGATTGCTGTCACTTTTATTTCCATTTTTCACTCCTTCCGCTGTCACTTGAGACGCCGTCTTCAATTTTCTCACCTTCAATTGGCACTTTTGGGGTGCCGTCACTTTATTCTAGTGTTTCAGCTACTTTAGTAGCTCCTCTCATGTATTTAATGTGAGAGGCACGCGATCTAGAGGTAAGGAATGAATACTAGGTAGAGTAAGTAACGAACGTGTAGACAAATGTAAGGTGGCTTACCTCCAGTCGAGGGTACGAGACTGGAGGAAAGAGCGTACGGCGGTGTGACAAGCAGTCAACGTACAATAAATGAGAGTCCCAATCGACGGGCTGATCTCTGACATTTAAGCCCTTCGACTTCAAGTTATTGAGACAGAGGAGAATTTTCTTCCAATTCTACCCCTATGGTTTGATGCCATCCCCTTCGAACTCGCATTTCTGGTCATGTTCTGCTCCCAGCAGCTTCACCCAGGCTCACTATGTTGTTTTTTACTCTGTTTTTGGACTTACAGTACATTTCACATTTACCACGTCGAGGCGCATTACATAATCACGCCTTTATTTTGGTTCGGACTTTGCCTGCCGCACCTCAGTCTTCGTCAATACGAAGTGACTGAGGTGGGCAATTCCTACATTGAATTACATAGCTACTCTTGCTAACTTACCTAGTTTTTCACTTCATGTATAGGTTAGCTTAATTGTAGTCTTCGTCAATATGAAGTTACTGAGTTTTTCACTTTGTGTATAGTCCCTATGCAAGACCTCCATTCAAGAGGTTATGAGCCCCGCTTGCTCATACTAAATACCTAGTTCAACTTCTTTCAAATCATCAATGCCTTCCACATCATCTTCAGGAGCACAGCTCTCATCTGCATCTGCATCTGTATCCACAACCAGTTCTGGCTGAGTAGCCCAAGCCTCAAGTCGCCTATATGATGTACCCTCACTTGACAATGATGGTGCAAATTTCCAGATGTGGAAATTCCACATCCAAATGGTACTTGACATCTGAGGCCTCTGGAAAGTTGTCACTGGAGACAAGACCACACCAGACCTGAGCATACACCTGACAGAGTATGAGAAATGGCTAAATAAGGATAAAGTGGCATGCACCCAAATTACCTTGACATTGAAAGATGAACCCCTCAGTGGAGTACTTTTAGCCACAACAGCAAAAGATATCTGGGGAAAACTCAGTGAACAATATGAAGGAAAGGGAAAACAATCAATAGCTTACCTCATTAGCAAGCTATTTCAAAGCATGCTCACAGAGGACTCATCTATGGAATCATAACTAAATGCAATGTGACAGAAAGCAAACATTTTATACACCCTGGGACAACCCCTAGAGGACTCACTCATTACTATTGCCATGGTCATCTCCCTACCTCAATTGTACTCAACTCTCTGCACCATCCTAATGTCCACCAGTGACAAACTCACTATGGATGGCATTATTGCTCAAGTCCTTGTTGAAGAGCACTTGCAGAAACCTGCAAATCAGTCAGCTCTAGCCACAAAAATATCAGTACCTGGAAAGGGAAAGTCCAGAGAGAAAGATGCATATAAAGACAAAAAGAAAGTCAAACCTACATGCAATTACTGCAAAGGGCCATGCTACTCAGAGGATCAATGTTGGAAGAAGAAGGCTGACAAAGCTAGAAAGAGTGCAAGTCAGAAAGAAAAGGCTGACCTGAGTGTCCATATCACCCAAACTGGCCCGACTGACCCATCACTGGCACTGTGCCTCTTTATGGCCCACAGAGACAATTATGAGATAATGAATGACTGGATTATAGACTCTGGCATATCAGCACACATGTGTCACTGACACAAATGGTTCAAAATGTACTATTCACTTTTTCCCCCACAATCCATCATCATAGGAAATGGGTCATCAATTTCTGCAACTGGGATTGGCCAAATTGAGCTTGAGGTCGAAGTTGAAGACCAGCAGAGGTATAAAACTATCCTGCATGATGTATTCCATGTCCCAGCTCTTGACAGCAACCTTTTATCTGTCTCCCAACTGGCAAAAAGTAACCTCTGAGTCACCTTTGAATCACAGCGCTGCCACATAACCAATGGCCATGAGACACTTGTGATCAGACAAAAATGAAATGCACTTTATATACTTGCTGCAGTGCCATGCCTAGAAGGGCAAACAGCATATGTTGCACATGGGTCAATAGAAAGCCTAGATCCAGATCTTTCCATTTCAGCTTTTGTGTCTCACACTACTGTTTTGACAGCCAGCCTCAATGTTTGGCATCAGAGATTAGGTCATATATACCCAGACTCTGTTGTACATCTCAAGGAGAAAGATATGGTCAGTGGCATGGTTGTCAGCAAACATGGAAATCACTCAGATACATGCAAAGCCTGCCTTGAGGACAAACAGCACTGAGTGCCCATACCAAAGAAGTCCAACATTGAATCACCATATGTCCTATTCTGAACATACTCAGATGTCTGTGGACCAATGGAAATAGCCTCATGCTTGGGATATTAATATTTCATCACTTTCATTGACACATATTCCCATTGTCTAGTAGTAAAGTTGATGAAAACTAAAGACGAGACACTCAACCATGCTAGGACTTACTGGGAACATGCTGAGGCTGAAATGGGTGAATACACCAATATTTTGTGAAGTGATGATGGCAGAGAATACACTTCAGGAGCCTTCCAGAAGTACCTGCAGAGTAAAGGCATCCATCACAAAATGATGAACACATATACTCCCCAAGAAAATGGAGTAGTGGAATGCATGAACTGCACCTTAGTTGAAATGGCATGTGCAATGTTGAGTGATGCTGGACTACCCAACACCTACTGGGGGGATGCAATTCTCTACTCAATGCACATCTTGAACTGTGTACCAATGTGCATGCTGAATGGCAATATAACACCACACAAAATGTTCACTGGAAATAAGCTGTCAGTCAGTCATGTCCAGATATTTGGCTGCACTGTGCATGTCCACATACCTGATGAAAAGTGCCACAAACTTGATGCAAAGTCACTCAAGTGTATGCTCCTTGGCTTTGTCTCAAACTGAAAGGCATATATTTGTCTCCATTGGCCGACAGGTTGAATTGTTGAATCATGAGACATTGTGTTCAACAAGAGGGTGGGTGAACCAAGCCATGTCACATTCAAGGATGGGACCAGCCTGAATGAAAAGAAAAAGTCAATACAAAACAGTGAAATGGTCAACTTACCAATGCAATATGCATACATGCCACAATCCAATGATATGGCATCCATCAGTGGTGATAGCACTGATGAAGTGGAGGGGACCCAAATTCCTATTGGAGAGAAGCTGGAATGGCCAACAAATGTGAGTGATGGTGTTAATAAGGTGAATGATAAGGCCTGTACTGAGCTGAATGTACCTGGTGACCAACCTGAGCCAAGCAAGGATACTACAAGTGAACAAACTGCAAAGCCATAAGCAGCATGCCCACACCTGAAAGGATGGTGACCAAGCAGAGTGCTAGTCCCACCAGTGCCATATCCAGTCCTGATACCTGCTCCCACACTGAGATGATTGAGCTGCATGAGAAAAGTGCCCATATATGACAATGATGACTGGTTCCTAGTCAACCCACCAAAAGTGACTCTACAGAAGGAGTCTCAGCAACCAGGAGGGGAGGAAGAGAACTTACCTGGTCTGCTAGAGGTGGAAGATGATGACAACAATGTTGCTGCTGACAAAGCAGATGAAGGTCCCATACAAAGTGCATACACTGCAGCCTCATCAGATAACAAACCAGCTACCTATGAGGAAGCCATCAAGCATCCAAACACAAACTTACAGATTGCAGCCATGCTTGCTGAACTCGAGATGTTCAAGCAAATCAGTCTGTATGAGGAAGTAGATCAACCACCTGATTGCAAGATCATTGAGTCTAAGTGGGTATTCAAAGTCAAACAAGGACCGAACAGTGAGATTGATAGGTACAAAGTGTACTTAGTCACAAAGGGGTATACACAGAAGTATGGACTCGATTACACCAATACCTTCATCCTAGTAACCAAGTTCGCAACCATCTGAGCACTGCTTGCACTTACCACAACCCATGACCTCCACTTGCACCAAATGGATGTTAAGTCAGCATTCCTAAATGGTGAATTGGTGGAAGAAATCTATTTATGCCCACCACCTGGCTTCCAAGGGGATCCAAACAAAGTATGGCAACTTTTGTATGCACTATACAGACTAAAGCAGGTGTTGAAAGCATGGTACAAAATACTATGCAAAGTCTTTGAATCACTTGGTTTCACCCACAGCCAGGCTGACCACAGCCTATTTTTCAAAGTCAAAGATGGGCAGCTAATTATAGTAGCTGTTTACATTGACAACAAATTAATTCTATCAAAGGATGAGAGTGCCATCCAATGCTTCAAAAAGGAATTTGCTGATAATTATGAAGTGACAGATTTAGGTGAAGCCCGCTGGATACTAGGGATGGAAATCATCCAAGATCAGGACTGTGGGACAATTGCAATCTCACAACATTGCTATATTGAGACTATACTTGAGCAGATGGGAATGGCAAGCAGAAAATCAGTCATGACACCCATGCAGCTGAATGTAAATTTAGCCAGGGTTACAAATGCTGAAGTCGACATCAAAGCTTATCAGAGTGCACTCGGCAGTTTAATGTACACCATGCTTGCTAGTCAGCCAGACCTCACCTTCACCATTGGAACCCTAAGCAAATTCTCTGCATGCCCGAGTCAAGACCACTGGATCACCCTCAAACAAGCTTATTGCTACCTATGTGGGATGACAAATTCCCAACTTGTCTACAACAAAAATAAATCAAGCAAGCTCTTGGGCTATGTGGATGCAGACTGGATGAGAGATGTAGATGACCGCAAGTGGATTTTGGGATATACCTTCACTCTTGCTGGGGGTGCAATTGTATGGTCATCACGAAAGCAAAACTCTGTTGCATTATCAAGCATGGAAGCTGAATATATGGTGACAATGTCAGCAGCAAAAGAAGCTGTTTGGTTGAGAACACTATTTCTGGAACTCAAACCCCAACTCAGTCAAAACCTGGTCAAGCTGTTTGTCAACAATCAATCTGCGATGGCACTTGCAAAAATGCTGTTTTCCATGAACAAATGAAGCACATCACAATTTGACACCACTTCATACAGGAGAAAATCAATGAAGGAGAAATCATGCTGGAGTATTTACCAATGGATGAGCAGGTTGCTGACATGCTGACAAAGCCTCTCACATTGAAGAAACACAGCTGATTCACATGAGCAATGGACTTGATACTGTAATAATTATCTCACAAAGGGGGTGTGTTGTTTTTTACTCTGTTTTTGGACTTACAGTATATTTCACATTTACCATATTGAGGTGCATTACATAATCATGCCCTTATTTTGGTTTGGACTTTGCCTGCCACACCTCAGTCTTCATTAATATGAAGTTACTGAGGTGGGCAATTCCTACATTGAATTACATAGCTACTCTTGCTAACTTACCTAGTTTTTGACTTTGTATATAGGTTAGCTTAATTGTAGTCTTTGTCAATATGAAGTTACTGAGTTTTTCACTTCATGTATAGTCCCTGTGCAAGACCTCCATTCAAGACACTACACTGTAGTCTTGGGTTATTATGGATTTTTATTTAGTTATTATTGTTCCAACAGTCAGGATGCTAATGAGCATCTGATTATTGTACCCATACTCAAACAAGGCTTCAATGAGACAGAAATGGGATAAAACCCCTTATTACTGCATATGCCATGCATAGCCAATTGGGGTAAAAATCTCAAGTTGCATGTAGGAATTTTCAGCTCATTGGCAGTACATTTAAAATGACAAATTTCATTTTGATAGTTAAATTTGGAATTTAAGTGACATAAAAATTTAAATGAGAAATACCTGATAATATTCATGTAAATAAGAACTGTAGTCCATCCTAAAGTGTCAAAAGAAATAAGGAGTTTAAAGGCCTCCTAAAAGCAGATTCACAACTTAAGATTTTGTAGGATACTTTTGTCTGACTTGAAGTTTAAAATTTCACCAACAAGTTGATGAGAGATCCTTCTGTGTCCTCTATTGATGTGGCAAGCTATACTACATCTTCCACCCAAATGTTTTGCACATAGTCCCCTAAGCCATCTTTCTGCTGTCATTCTCTGATGTTTGCTTCCTCAAGGATCGGGTTACATAGCAACTTTTTCTGTAGCCCTTTCATGAGCTTGGGACAGGTTTGTATAGACCACCACACTAGAAAGGCTGTCTGGAGTGTTTCAGTAGAGGCTTTGTAGTGATCCTCAAGGTCTTCAAACTATTCTTGCACTACATTCCCTGGGTCCAGCTGCATTCTGAAGCAAGCTAATTTGTCTTTTTCCTGCCATCCAAGGGGAAGTTCTAGATTAAATATGGCCAGCCATTGTACCAGTAGGAGTTTATCACCTCCATCTCCATGGAAAAGTGGTAGCACATTGACCTTTTGCAAGATAGGTAGGTTTGACATGTCAGGAGTGGGGGCACTGGTGGCTGTGGGCTAAAGTGCTGTGAAATGTGTTGATAGATGTCATGGTGGTGGTGGAGCAGGGGGTGGCCACACACTTTGTGTAATGTTGGGAGTGTTATACACTCAAGTGGAATTTGCAATGCAGAAGAACCTTTCTGGTAGCTCATTTTGCTCTATGTACATTTTCAGTGTGTGTAGATCTGTTGTCTTAAATTGTGGTGGTGGAGAGGGTGAGGGTGAGGTAAGGCATGCTGCTGTGGCCAGAGAGCTTGGGGCTTCACTAGGTGATGAGGTAAAGACTATGAGTATGAGGCTGAAGTTTTATGCTGGGATAATGGTTACTGAGCTGCTTGCTCTGCATATTCTTCCTGTCATGGCTGCTGGACTGTTTGGTTTGTGCAATAACAATTCATCTGAGCTAACACTTGATGGTGGAGATACACTACCACTATGCATGCTTGTCATATTCAAATGATGCCTGTTGTGGTTGATGCCTTATAGGTGAGCTACTGCATAGAGATCCAGTTGAGTGTGGAGGTTGAGTGGGATTAAGAGGCCACTCTCATCACCAGGTGGAACAGCCAGCTCTGACATGTCTACTGAGGATGCCCCTTCCCCTTGATACCCTTGTCTGTCTCCTGCACCTTGTCCAACTCTGCCTCAGTGCTCTTTGACTCAGTACTCTCAGTCTGCTCCCAACCTTTGCCTTTGGCTTGCATCTGCACCACCACAGTGTGCAAACCATAACCCTCAATATAGTCTGACTCATTCTTTATTGACCTTGCCTCTGCTATCTCAATGCTAGATCAACATTTACTCCCTTATCTCCCTGACTCTATACCATTAGTCAAGGAAAATGTACCATACTATGATTTTTGATTTCATGTCCCAGATTTCAACAAGGTCAAGTTATATGGCATGACTGAAGCTGTGCTCAACAGTACACTTGAAGTTACCTTTGTTCCCAATAGTAGAAGAGGTGATGATGCACCTTCTAGCTTCAAGTTCCAGGAGCATAGACTAGGTCTTCTTGCAGTAGTTGATGCTCTTGAAAGCAAGCTGGACAAATATCCAGGGTTTGAAATCCTCTGGAAGTGGATATATGACCTGTCTTGGATTGCAGAGTATCACTACAAGGTTGCATGTGTTATAGTGAGTATAAAATCAAATTGAGTCTACTGAATATTGAACAATATCAGATCCTCAGTGATATTACAGTGTGCATATGATCTGGTATGTTGCATCCTACTACAGCTGTCACTGTGATGAAAGCAAATGGCAAACAAGCCATAATAGTTGCTAATCTTAAGATCAATGTATTTGATTACATTGATGATCCTGAGTCCATTGCTAGGAGTCCTGGTGGGTATCCTGGGGATGAAAGACTTTCTCATCTTGCAATCTGATGCCAAGGTGAGATAATCTCAACCATATGACTATATTTTGCTGTGCTAGGACCTCAACAGGCTACATTACTGCATAGAAAAGCAAAATTTGGGTCAAATATCATATTAGAAGTCATGCAGCCATATGTGAACATGTTCCACATGATCTCCAAGAAGAACTTGATGGTGGGTTAGCTGTTGAAGCTCTATCAGTCAAAGTCAAAGCTCTTGGTGTTATGACCTCAGGTGTAAGACCTTTAGTACCATACTAGCCAGACAATCTTATGCTTCCACTATAGCTGGCAAGATAAAGAGTAGAGGTGTGACTGACAAAGTGTAGTGTGACTGACAAGTGTAGGAAAAGTGTAGCTTTACTCCTTAATACCTTGTAACTCAAGTCTTGTGACTAAATGCCAACAAAGAGACAAGTGGATTAGGCTGAGGTGTATAGTACATATAAGCCCCTATTTATACTCTAAAAAGTATGCATACAGCCCTAGCTGTATGATATCCTACAATCTAAATAAGG
>JBBPKB010000716.1:0-11314 GCA_038089035.1 Boletellus dicymbophilus
TATGGCCTACAATTTAAGCTGTTTTTCATCTTCGATTTACATCTTTGACTTCATCTCAACACTAGGGCAGATACCTTTCGGGGACACTACCTAGATTCTCTTTCAAGACTCTACGCTTCTTATAACAAGTAAGTTTCCTACTTGTTTTTACTCTTCGTCTATTCTCTGCCCCTATCTTCCGTACCACGGGTTAGGGTTGCACCTCAGAGTGAGAGAGTACCATTAGGCTATAAGCCTATTCCTTCCAGTTTACTCTTTCATACTACAGCACCATGAGAGGAACATTTCTAGCCTGAGGTCCTTCTGAGCATACACTTTTTGTGATTCAACGTTTCGTCCTTTCCTCTTGCAAAGGTAGCCACTGTAGCAGCATCCAACTAGTATGTGGGCGTTCTGCGACTCCAACGAAAATGTCACATACCCTTAACTGGGGTAGGTTCACCCGTAACATGTCGTGATCACATCACTACCTTACCCTCAGAAACGCGTAGTATTCGTGCACAAGTTGATCTGACCCGCATCATCATTCTATTCAGCCATTATAGTCACGTACCCCCGATGAATGGTTCCTTAATCAAAACCTGGGCGGGATCAATGCCTTCCTGCCTCCAAATCTCGACCTGACGATCGATCCTTTGCAACCTTGCCAGTTCGCTGTTCGTATTCCTTTACAGATTCAGGTCGCTCTCCGTGGGGTGTCGCCCTCAGGACATGATGCTGTCTGTTGGGGCCAAAAGTCGTTGCAGAGTGGGTAAGATCGTGGCACCCACACATAACGTTGCCATGCCACTCACTCTGTTATCCCAGAACGCGACCGAGTTGGTCTCCCACCGGAAACGCACGCGGAAGTCTACATCGGTGCTGATCTGCTGGAACAAAAAATTCAGTATGGCATCCGACTCAGCCTTTGAAATGCCGATGATGCGGCACGTATATCCTGGGTCGATGTAGATACTCTTCCATCCTGTCACTGGATATACGCTGAGAGTTCAATATATGAAAGGCTTACGACAAATGAAGGGAGAACGGAGTGCTACGGAGTGGACATGTGAGCATTCCAGGCTACATGTGTGCACTTTGAGAGCGGCGCAATGCAGAGCTGACGCAAATGAGCATGCTGTTTATCGTCAGGTGAGAATATTGATGGCCGTCTGGCGTCTTCTTTCTTATTATGCTCTTTGAACACCGATGGCGGAATGCAAAGCAATGCCTCCACGCCCCAGTCTATCTGCCAGTGAAAAAAAGATACAATCACTCAAAAACGAACAGAGGCAGATACCTCGTGTAGATGCCAATCAAAATTTTTTGAAAAAGAAAGAAAGAAAGAAAAAGAAAAGAAACATTCCAAATTACACTACCAAAGTTCTTGTCAACGAAATGTGGGATTCCTCTAGTGTTGAATAGACTTACTAGTTGGTCAAATACTGGCAAGCCTACGTGCATAATGAAACGCTCCGCCCAGGCGTTATGTAATCCGGGCTAGCAACGTTCAAATGCACAAGTGTTGCGTATCTCGAACCTGCAGGAGAATCACCCTTTATACGCACTCGGTTGTGCGTCCTGGGAGCAAGCAGCCAGTGAGGAAGGTTTCCATTCGCTTTCCGCGAAATAACGCTTCATCCTTTCCTCTTGCGTAAGGTTCCAGACCCATCCAGCGGTGCAGGTACTCTGCGACTTCAACGAAAATGCTCCATGCCCTCAGTAGTACCATATTGGCCATATCAAGACCATCACGCTACTGATTCAGAAATACGTAGTGGAGTTGAAATGTACAAGTTCATCTGATCCACATTATTCTGTTCAGTCATTGTAGCCGCGCGCACCCGATGGTCCCTTCGAGACCTGAGTGGGGTCGATACCTTGCTGCCTCCAAATCTCGACCTGACGATCCTTTGCAACCTTTCCAGTCCGCTGTTCGTATTCCTTTACAAATTCAGGTCGCTCTCCGTGGGGTGTCGCCCTCAGGACATGACGCCGTTGGGGCCAAAAGTCAAAAGTTCCTGAGTGGGTCACAACCTGCCTTCTGTTAAGATCGTGGCACCCACCCATAACGTCGTCATGCGACTCACTCTATTATCCCAGAACGCGACCGAGTTGGTCTCCCACCGGAAACGCACGTGGAAGTCTACGTTAGTGCCAATCTGCTGGAACAAAAAGTTCAGGATGGCATCCGACTCGGCCTTTGGAACGCCGATGATGCGGCACGTGTATCCTGGGTCGACGTAGATGCTCTTCCATCCTGTCACTGGGTGAACACGGACGACAGGGTGGATCGACTCGACAGGCTCGCGACGAACGTGGGCTCCGGTGGCGCGAGCTCCGTTAGTATGAGCTACAGCGCTATGGAGAGCACTCAGACCTTCCAAGTAGGTCTGTAAACCTGGGCTAAGAGACGAATAAAGCGCATATCTGCACATGCGAGCGCAAGTCAATGACACATCGTTTATACCATTGATTTTTGACCCACCCCGAGCTCCACAAGGTGTCACCTCCGTTTTCTGGTGAGGTAATGACTTTCAGAGACGTCGTGCTCGGAGGTTGGATTTCGTAAGTCGCATCGCTGTGCCACAGTTCTAATTTCGAATAGCTCGCCGGGTCAGGGCGCCGTGCAGCATCGTTGTATACAACTGCAGTGGGTCTCAGCGCTCCGTGTTTGCCTCGTAATGAATATGTTTGGGACTGACCGTGTACTTCCTCGAGTCCGGGTTCCTTGGGGGTGGGGGTTGTCGCATGCTTGTGGAGCGGGCCAAAGTATCTCCCAACGTCAAGTTGCTCGTGAATGTTCAACTCTTGGTCTCTGAAGACTATTCCAAAATCAGCGTCGTGGGATCCAGAACAAAAACACGCATTCTACGAACACACGACGCCTCTCTCGGCGACCAGGAGAGCGCTGTCAGAACCGTTAGTCAAAAACTAGGAAGGACGACAGATGAAACGAACAGCTCGTCTTTCTGAGCAGGGTTGAGCTGCCTCAGATCGACTCCCGTTATTTCTGTACCGATGGTCGGTGTGAGGTGCTGAACCTTCTTCGCTGCACCGAACAGGGACTTCTTCTCAGGATCAGCAAAGAGACCACGGTCTACAACCTCGACTCCTTTGAGAGGTTCCCAATCGACAACGGGAAAGTATGGCTGGAGCGCATCTTTGTCTTTTCCTCTGGGCTTACCACGACCGAACGCACCTTGTACGATTCATACTTGTAGTTGTCGTCGACAGTCTCGTTCGCAGTGGGAGAATAAAATGGGTTGAAGAACTGAGATTCGTTGGCATGTTTGATTTCGGCGATGCGGTCAGGCTGTCCGCCGCCGTTCTCCTTTGTCGCCACAGGTGCCATGCGATTTCGCGGGGAGTGACCAGTGAAGAAAAGAAAAAGGCACCTTATCTTGACCCCTAGATCGCCGTCGTTTTATATGGTGGGATATATATAAGGCTCACGACAAATGAGGAGGGAATGGCGTGCTGCGGAGCGGACATCATGTGAGTCTATTCCAGGTAAATGTGTGCAATGACTTTGCCCTAGTGAGAACAGAGCTGACGCGATATCATAGAGCCAAGTCAGGTGATGATGCGGAAATGAGGAGCGATAACGCCATGGCGGGCCGCGCTACCGTTCCCTGTATGCAAACATCACGCTCGGATTGTGTTTGTCGATCGAATTTAATGATCATTAGGATATCAACGAATCTATAGCTCTATGACGCGTATGATTCCGAGACGAGAAACCCCACGAGGCATGCATCCAGCATAAAGTCTACGTTCACCCACGCGTGGGTCTGTGCTAAATTCGACGTTCCGTCAGTTGGGACCGGCATAACTAGGTCACATCCACTTATGAGAAGAAATCTCACAGAACAACTTTGTTCCGTCTCTCCCTGCCACTCGCATCAGTTCTTTCTCACCGCCCGGGTGATATGGGAGATAAGGCGTGATGTTGTACACTTTGCCATTGATGGCCGTCCAGGCGTCATCTTTCTTATTATGCTCTTTGAGCACCGACGGCGGAATGCGCAACAACGTTTCCACGCCCTGAAAAAAGGAAGGGCATAGTAATCACCACGCGGAGTAGGCGCAAGATAAAACGGACTCACGCGCAGGTCTTGGGCAGACGACTTCAGGTTTGCCCAATCTAATGGTCCGAACCCCGGGGCGAGCGCCACCTTCCTCGAGGGCTTCTTGGGCCGTTCTGTAGTCGCCATCGGCGCCAGCAAGGACGACGACGCAATCTGGGGGTTCGCGGGTGAAACACCAGGCCGTCGACTGGCTAAACCAGGCAGAGGCGGCGGTGGCATCATCGCATCATCGCTCAGAATCGTAGGGATATGAGAAGACGTAGCCGGGGTGGAGGACGCGGGAGCTGCACGCTGAGCGCTGTTCAGCGCCGGGAACGCAGGTGGGACATCGTCCTCGCCTGCCGTGCTCGACCCATCGTCCTCCTCCACCACGAATGACCCCGGAATTGATGCTTGTGGGGCTACTGCCGTGTCGAGCGAAAACCAACTTCGTAGGTAAGACATTGCAAGGTTATACTGTACAGGATCGTGACTCAAGCCTACTACCGGTGGCTATGCAAGCTTAACTACGTACAACCATCTTTTCTTCCGAACTTGACTCTAATGAGGTTATTGCAACGTCCAAGTCGGTGCTCACAACTCTCCTCAGCTCCGCCACTGGTGTCGATCTACGTCCACCCAAGAAGATCTGCCCACCCGGCGCATCCTCCAGCGCACGCACCACCATGTCCTTTTCGAACAAAAACCGGACATCCTCCAGTGCATAACCCTTTGTCTCCGGCAAAAAAAAGTACACCCACACCGACATGAGCATGCAGAGTACGCCGAACAACAAAAATGTCCCGTACCCGATCCCCTCGAGCAAGTTCGACGTCACTCGCGAGATCGTGAAGGAGAACAGCCAGTTCACCCCGATAGCGACCGACATGGCCGCCGACCGCACGTGGTTGGGCGCGACTTCCCCTGCGATCACCCATGGGGTGGGACCCCATCCGATTGAGAAAAAGATGGCATAACAATAGATGGCAACGATCGAAACGTAACTTGCAGGGCCGATGGTTGGTTCGGTGTGGAGCGCAATGTATCCTCCGATCCAGAACATCATGAGCCCTTGGCCCACCCCACCGATGAGCAGGCATTTCTTCCTTCCCAAGCCCTCTACTCCAAAGAGGACTGTCAGCGTGACGGAGATATATTTGACAATACCATAGATGCCGGTAGCAAGAAGCTCAGAATCGGTCCCGGTAATACCCAAGCTAGCAAATACTTCCGGACTAAAGTAATTGATGGAATTCGCGCCGTTCCATTGCTGGCACAACATGACGAAAGAAGGGATAAAGGATCGCAGGGCCGTGATCCTCGACTCGCCCATCATGCGGAACTGCTCCCAGGCGGACACCTGTTTTCCGGCCAGATCTCCCTTGATCTCCTCAAGAATCGCTAAAACCGTAGGATCGTCAACGGAACTTCGTGCCATGTAAGCCAAACTCTTCGCTGCTTCGTCGTAACGTTGCTGTTCCACAAACCATCTTGGCGATTCCGGCTGAGGGAGCATGAAGAACACAAACAAGACCCCGGGTATTGCTTGGACTGCAAACGGTATCCGCCACTGCATCTGTCCAAACGGCACATGGATGAACGAACCGTAGTTTACCCAAACTTGTGGTTCAAAATCAATCCATGTGCGGGGATTAGTAGCGGATGAAATCATACTTACAGCTAAGCATCATACCAAGATTGTTGAACGACTGGATCAAACAGGTGCAACGCCCACGGATCACTTGTGGTGTGCTCTCTGACACGTAGGAAGGAATCAAAGCCGTAGTCATGCCCAACCCGAAACCACCCGTGAACCGGCTGAAGTAGAGCACTCGCAACGCCATTGCCTGGCTGCCACTTCCAACTCCAGCAACTGTCTGAATCGTGCTCCCTATGAGATATATGAACCCAGCGAGGACAAGAGGTCTCTTGCGGCCAAATCGACTAGAGATAAATCCAGTAGACAGCGCCCCGAAGCTGGTGAGTGAGATGGAGATGGAGGAAAGCGCGGTATGCAGCTGACTCACAAGCAACCAACTTGAAGAATTGCAACGATATTGCCGTTAAGGTTGGCTCGTGCGCTAGCAGGCATGCGGTCGATCCCAAAATATTGCTTGAATGAAGGGAGGGACAATATGCCCCCGATTAATCCGATATCCCAGCCAAAAAATATAGAGCCCATAGCAGCTGACAGCGCGAGCGTATAAGCATTGCGATGTCGAGATAGATGGTCGAGCTCTGTTCGAAAACCCATATGTGATATATGTCCAGGTAGACGGTGGGCAAAAGGGTTCGATGAAGCAATGCCTAATGCCAAGCAATCTTCAGCGTTGTCATATTTAAGTACCATACACTCACATATTGGACGACGTAGTTGGCACCTGCTGCGCCCTATCAGCCTCCGACATAATCCGGCGGTTTATTCATCTACCTGAAAGAAATGATTTGATGGTGGTGGTAAAGTCTGCTGCTCACCTTACGAAAGATTTCTTGCTAGTGATGTGTACGAACATCAGGCAACGGTTGCTACCATGCCGTGTGCTCTCACAGATCCCGACTACGTACATGCGACACTTAAGGCCGGAATTTTCCTAAAGCTGCGTCCTATTCACAAGGGAGCAGCTTTGAAAACGGATGCACGAAAACGGATGCACGAAAACGGAACCTGAAACACGACATCAGCTGTCTGCTACCAATACGCAGTATCACAATTGAACATGCACAACGTCGATCGCCAGATGATTCACTCAAAATTGTCTCTGGAGATCTATCGGGGAAGTAAGAGACTTAATTCACAGCTGGGGGATATTGCCGAGCGAAGTCGTGTCTCGGCCCAGATCGGCCTTGCGTTCCTCTGCTGATATCTCTGAACCTCGAGCTCAAAAGCTGTGTCTGCCTTCATAGTATATGGATTTTTCTTTTTCTTTAGAAAGAGCTTTCTTACATAAATGAATTGAAAGCGATGAAAGAAATGCTACCTTGCACGAAAACATAACAGGATCTAGTAGATGTCTTCATACGATTTCCTTTTACAGTGGTCTTTGGAAATTTTCAAAGGTGCCACATGCAACCAACAAACGACCTTTTCTCCAATTTCCACATCATGAGCTCGCTTTCCAACCTTTCCTGCCCCGCGATGAAACGGTAACGAGTAACCAAATCAATACAAGGGGGAACCCAACGCTAACAGTGCTAGTTTTAGCAACCACACAACCAATCCCACGCACGTCACAAGACCTGTAATGTTTCCACACCAATGTCGATCAACGAGGAAATTTGAGGTTCGACGATGACCTGGTGCTCTGCAGCGACCCGCTTATATTTGTCACCGTTCGGCTGCCGTAAAAGCAGTAGTGCATGGAACCGCTGCTTGAGACAGGCAATCAATTTCAACGCCCGTGCATGTTCGTCGACTTGATGGGTAGGAACAGCGTTAGGTAAGGTAGGCAGGGAAGCTACGGTGTGGTGAAACCAAGGGTACACCAAGGCGAGTCTCTCTGGTTCATGTGGCTTAAGTTGGTCCGTTGCCAAGAACTCCAGTGTACGGAGCCCAGGAACCTCGGCGGAGTATACGATCGAGTCTGACTGAAATCCACGTATGACTAAAGAGCTGGGACGAAAGACGATGCAAGGAAGAGAGAGTCGACGATTTGTAAAGCTTGCGTCCGGCAGTGCACTGACCGTTTTGTAGAATTTCAAGATTTCATCACGTCCTAGTAGTCGTGCCAGAGATTCCTCCGTTTCTTCTCCTTCAAGCGTCGATGGACTATAGAGAGCTTGACTGTAAACGGAGAGGGAATCTGGGAGACAACTGTTGTACGGCGACGGCCTCCCAAACCAGTCGAGAACAGTAACTTCGCCATGTCGCGTTACAATCTCGCTCAAGAGATGTCCGATAGCGTCTGGGCCTTCGCCGTAGTGCGGCTTGATATCACTTTTGAATATGCCAATTAGGGAGTACGCGATGTCTTCCTCGCGCGTCGCATTGCGATTCGAAGCCAACCGAAGCTTCTCGCGAACCGAGAGGTCGTCGGGATGAAATTCGACAATGGTACCCTTTGAGATTTTGACGGCGTCCGTGAGCTCTTTCATGATCACTTCAGACTTCTTGTGGTTGACGCTATTGTCGCCGAGGTATGGCTTCCAGGCATTGTCAAAGAAAAGGATGACCTGTGGCGCGAGAAGTTCTTGTAGAGTCCATGCGCGCGTCATCCATAAACTACGCGTGAGGTCCCCAGGCTCGGAAGAGTACTGTACGTCTGTGAGGAGGACAAGTGTCGCTGTCGAATGTCTATACCACTTGTACATGGATGTGAGAGATTCGTCGAGGATGACATTCGTGAGCTTGTCGATGCAGCAAGTATCCGACCAAGCCCATCTGTACCCAAGGTTGCGCGCCTTCTTGCAAAAATTCCGCAATTTCTCGTTTGGGGTTGTACTGGCCAAGTTCCATATCGTTTCAACGTCCTTGACATCCCGGAACAACGGCTCCTTCCCTTTGTCTGGCCGGGTCCAGACGTGCGAGAACATGGTATACGCAAGAAATTTGTCAACAACACGTTCAATCTCTTCCTTGTCTACCCTTTTGGTCATTGAACAAATGAGCTTTTTGCATGTAGGGTCGTCCTTGAGGATCTGAATGCGCTCTTGTCTGTCGCGAAAGCAGCCATCGGCGATATCAATAAGAACAATGGGACTCCTTTTCGAGATCTCGAAAGCGTAGACTTCGAGAGCCGCCATTGCTTCGGATGGAGTAACGTAGTTACTGCGCAATCCTATGAAATCGTCGAGCATAGATAACGCATTCACTTGGAAAGTACGTACGATTGATTGCAGGATCATCGGACTGTTCCAGCATGGATAGCATGGCATTAAAAACACCCATCGCTTCATCGTATCGCCCGGAGCCGTAAAGTACGGCGTGTTTCGTTTCATATCCCAAAGGGCTAGATAAATCCAGTGATATTGCCTACGCGACAGTCATTGGAATCATACAGAGTGAAGAGAGTATTTACATACCTCCTCTGAGTCCCGGAGAGCGTCATCCCAGAGTCCTTTCGCTACAAAAGCTTGGCTCCGCTTGATCAAAGCGTTGGGATCAAGGGGCTGGTATGTTACCGCAGCTGAATAGTGCTCGATTGCTGCATCGTGTTGACGCAACTGCATTGCAGTATCACCACAACGGTGTTTAAAGTCTGATCGAAAATTAGCATTTAATATATGCGTCGACACATTACTCATCAGCATAACTTACCCAGTTCCCAACGACGATATTCGCTGTTGACAATCGTTTCCTTTTTAATGTTGGCTGTCATGGCATCGAAGCATTCAGTAGCCTCTATTAAACGATCGCGTTCCACGAGAACCTCGCATATAGCCTGGTAAATAACAATTTCCGAGAACTTGAACTTTGTTCCAAAGTCATCAACGAGTGGTAATAGCGTCAAACTACGCAGCATACCTCATCAGGGGCCCTCGATACATCTCTCCAAGAACTTCTGCTCGCCAACTTCGCATTGACCCATTTTTTCAAGGTAGTTTTCAGAGGTGATTGGCAGTGTAATAACGCAAGCTCATAGTGTCCTGCAGCCTTCTCGTGATCATTGGAAGCGAAAGCTGCATCGCCGATCCGTTCCAGACCCGATACACATCGCTGGGTGAAATCTAGCACAATTTTTTTTAAAAAAACGTGCAGCGAAGGTCGTAATATCCTACCCGCGATCCAGTCCGTTAACCGGCTTGGTTTTATTTCTTCTTTAAAACTCCCCAGCATTTTGTGCAACGCTTCCATGGCTTCTTTTGGCTCGTTAGCTTTACATAACGCTTCGCACAGGCCGCATTGACTGTTGATATAAAGGTTTTCGAAGTTCCAACAGAACACCTTGAAAAGCGATCACTAAAGTTCATTGCATGGGGATTAAGACCTGTACCAGTGAAATTGTAGTCAGAAAAGGACTTTCGGGAGGTTGCGTTGGGGGTTGGACGAGTTTGAATGATTGTACCGCTTGTTCACACTCGCCGCGCGATAAATGCAAGTTACCGAACAAAAAGTATAATTGTGCCTGCAATGTTTGCAATGTTTGAATCAAATCTTAAACGTATTTATTGCATCATGTACTTACCTCGACGAAATTACGCATTGTATTATCATCCACCTTGCCGATGAGCTCGTTTACATACGAAATAGAATCCTTATTGTCTTCGGCCAAGCAGAAAACGATTGACTGGTCGAAGAGATTGAGCTAATCATGAACGCGTGAGACTATAAGGAAAGTACCTTAATGACGCGGAGAAAATGGGCATCGTTGAAAGTGGAATTTTCAATTGCGAGATCACACGCTCGATAGCCATCGTTGAGTTTCCCACTTCCAACCAACGCTATACCCTTGGCAATATATGCCATGGCCGACGACCCCATTTTAAGGGACTAAACAGACGCTCATGAAACTGTCTGATACGAAAAATGCAAAAAGTACCTTTTCGGCATCCTCAATTGCTTCTTTCCATCGCTTCAAATGTGCACGTATGAGTGCGCGATTGGCGAGTGCGTAATGGTTACAATCGATTTCTTGTGTGAATACAGATTCCGCATTTCCGAGCTTCCCTTGTATCCACGGCTTGAATGCCAGGCCGTTGACGTGCATAAGTGGTGTCTGACAACAGTCAGTAAGTGGTCGAAGACAAGTCTCTGTAAGGTCCTTACGACGGCTCCAGGCAGTGGGTGGTTCACACGCCATGGCGAATTAAGAACTGGCGTGCTTCGAGCGACGAAGTAGGATTGGGGAAGAATGTCCGGGAGATCGTAGAGTGAGATTTTGTCATCGTCTTGTCCAAAGGCAAGCCGAGTGTCGTCTGGCGATATGGCGACTGCCTTCAAGCGACCAGTGAGCTGAATGGAAGAACAAATTTTTGCATGCGTGACGGTGTCCCAAATTGACACCGTTCGGTCAATGGAACACACGACAAACTGGCCGCTGTTTGCTACAGCTATGCACTGGACGTGAATGTAGGGGTCGACCTTCAACCAGCTGGGGGCGAGCGACTCCGAGGACGCCGAAGTGACTTCGAACTGGTTGACACCAGTCTCGTATGCGGCAAAGATGCGCTGGCCGTTGTCTGCCCAGGCGATTGTGTTCGGAAAGACAGTGCAAACGCCGTTGGAAATACGGTTGATGAGCTGCCCGCTGCAGCTGTCGAAGATGCGAATCGACAAGTCACCCCAAGTGGCCGTAGCGAGGCGATCACCGCCTGGAGAATACCTGACA
>JBBPKB010000717.1:0-11312 GCA_038089035.1 Boletellus dicymbophilus
CCCATACAAAGGGGGTAATGTTACAACTTTTCCTTTTCTCTTTTCTTTTCCTTTATGACTACTTCTTCCTCAGACTACTGCATATTTCCTGGACACTTTAACACGTCATATACGATTAGTCACAATCCGTTCCAACATGGATCTTCCCTTCTCCCTTCTCCACGCTTACTCATTATGATTAGGCGATCGTCTGTTCCAACACGGACTTCAATTTCCTTTCTTGTATTTCGTATATCGTACGATTCCCCTTTAGCCAATTGGCTATTCCCTTCTACTCGTACGATATCCTCTTTTCCTTATTTACTCTTGGTCCGTGCACGGTTACAATTAGTACTTAAACCGTCGATAGTCCAGCTTGTACCTTAAGCTAGATCTACTTGAGACTTGAGTCTAATCCACTCTCTTCCTCTTGAACGCGTCAGAGCTCGCATTGTCGAACCTTTGCCTCTGCTTCACCTGATACAAATCCTTCTGCAAAGGTAGTCTCATCAGCCGTAGTACCATTGAGCTGACATTGTTTGCTTTATCGAGTCTATGTTTGTTCCTATCCGGACCAAGTGTAACAGAAGAAGTTGAAGAAGATCTGCCAAGGTTAGAAGAGGTGGAAGATGAGGAAGAAGACATGGCCTTTGTGGCCAACATCTACAAAAACCAAAAGGGTTTTTGTTAGGGGATTCTTGTTCAACACAAGTCTCCCCTTTTTCTTGTAAAATGATCACTCCTGTAATTTTAGATGATTCCTCCTATGCATCTGTTCACCTCGCTGCACAAATCATTGACCCCTCAAGCATGTTAAAAGTCATCAGTATCACCACCCTCATTGATAGTGGTGCTGAAATCTCTTGTGTTGACTGGGACTTCGCCCAGAAGCACAAACTCCCTTTGGACTGCCTTCAGAAACCGTTCAAAGTTTGAAATGCCAATCACTCAGATAACAAAAACAGAATGGTCAAGTTCACAACCACCATCTTTGCCCACATCAGTATGATCACTCAGAAGCTTCTCCTCCATGTTATCCACTGTGGATGTGAGAACATCATCCTTGGACACCCTTGGCTGAAGGCCACAAATCTGAAAATTGATTGGAAGAAGAAGATGGTCAAGATTGATGAGAAGCTCAATCAGTCTATGGACTTGTATTTTTCCCATGCAGGAAACAGGGCGAAATACACCTCTAAGAATTTCAAAACACCAGAGTGACCACCAATAGGTCATCAAAATTATAATACTGAGGAATGACACACCCTCTCCGCCTACCTCAATGGAGAAGATCCCAACTATTTTCTGACAGAGGCACATAAATTCTATATGTTTGGACGCATCACCAGAGCAGCATCCAGATTCTTTCCTAACTCACCTATTACTAAACGACTTAGGAAAATTATGTTATCTACCAAACTTGCCCAGTAAGCAGAATGAGAGAAGCTGAAACCCACACTTCCTACAGAATACTCTGAATTCACTTCTATTTTTGAGAAAGAAGCAACTGATCATGTTCCCCCCTCTAGATCCTATGACCATGCAATTCATCTCGATGATCCCTTTGTTCCCAAGGTGTCCAAGATATATCCACTTGCCCCGGATGAAAAGAAGGCGGCAGAAGATTTCATCAAAGAGAACCTTCAAATGGGTAAGATCCACCCATCGAAGTCACCCCAGGCATCTCCCTTCTTTTTTTGTCAAAAAGAAGGATGGTGGCCTTCACCCTTGCCAAGACTATAGGTATCTTAACGAACATACCATTTGCGATGCCTACCCTCTTCCCCTTGTCTCTGACCTTGTGGACAAGCTGAAAGGCACAAAGGTCTTTACAAAATTCAACATATGTTGGGGATATAACAATGTACAGATTAAGGAAGGAGACCAATGGAAGGCAGTGTTCATTATGCACAAAGGGTTATTTGAACCCACGGTGATGTTCTTCAGTCTGACGAACTCACTGCCTACCTTCCAGTGATTTATGAATGATTCCTTCCATGATATGATTGCTGAAGAGTGGTTGGTCATTTACATGGGTGACCTTCTCATTTTCTCTCCTAACGAAGAAACTCATACACTGCACACTAAACTTGTCTTACAGCATATTAAAGAATTGGATCTTTGTCTCAAACTTGAGAAATGCAAGTTCATGACAAATGAAGTAGAATATCTGGGTATGATTATCAAACTAGATCAGATCACCATGGATCCTGTCAAGTTACAAGGGATCTCAGAATAGCCAACTCCGAAATAAGTCAAGGATATTTGCTCTTTCCTTAGCTTCACTAATTTTTATAGGCAATTCATACTGAAATACTCTGACATCACCTAACCTCTTTTAGATTTGATGAAGAAGAACACCCCCTGGGACTGATCCCAGAGTTGTGAAGAAGCATTCCAGAGGCTGAAGAAGATTTTTCTTTCACAGCCTGTTTTAATGATGCCAGACATCACCCGACCCTTTGCTGTCACCACCGACACCTCAAAGTTTGCCTCTGGAGGCATACTCCTCCAAGCAGATTCCAACAGAGAATAGCACCCTTGCAGTTATCTCTCTCAAACCTTTGCTGCCGCTAAGCAGAACTATGACATTTATGATAAAGAACTCCTGACAGTAATCCATGCTCTAAAAGCATGGCACCACTATCTCCATGGATCCCCTCATATGTACAGGTATTCACTGATCATAAGAACCTGACATACTTTTGACAACCCCAGAACCTTAACTGTTGACAGGCACAATGGTTACTAGATCTCATGGATTTTGACTTGAAGTTTTCCCACATCCCTGGAAAAGACCTCTCTGGTCCTGATGCACTCTCCCACCATCCTGACCTCATCCCTTCTATTGATGATGACAACACTGACGTCACACTCCTCCCAGCAGACCTTTTTGTCCACTTGATCGACACCTCTCTCTCTGACACCCTAGTTAACTCCTCCTCCTCTGATCCCATCATCCAACTTGCTGTCCAGGGCATTGAACAACTCTCTACATGCTTCCGATCCTGACTCTCAGACTGGCATTTTGATGCCAGAGTTTTAACTTTCCAAAACCATGTATATATCCCTGACAATGAGGCTCTCCGTCGCAAGTGTGTACAGAAACACCACGATCACCCAATGGCTGGACATCCGGGATATTTGAAAACCTGTCAGCTTGTCTCCGTGGAATTCTGGTGGCCTTGTCTGGCTTCTTTTATAAAATGTTATGTCGAGGGTTGCACTCTCTGTCAACAGAACAAAGCTAACATGCATCCAACCTCCCCCCCCCTTCTTCCCATTCCTTCCTCCATGACTCACCCCTTTCAACAGATCTTGTGTGATCTGATCACTGACCTCCCCCTTTCTGGAGGATTTGACACTCTTTTGGTCATGGTCAACCATGGCCTTATGAAGGGGGTAATTCTTTGCCCCACTGTAAAAACAATCACCTCTGAAGGCATTGCCCTTCTCTTCTTTAAAAAGGTCTACATCCATTTTGGCCTTTATGATAAAATCATCTCCAACCAAGGCCTGCAGTTCATCTCTGCATTCGCTAGAGAACTTGTGAAACTCTTATGCTATGACCTTTTCCTGTCTACTGCATACCACCCCCAGACTGATGGAGAGACAGAACACGTAAACCAGGAGGTTGAAACCTACCTGCATATATTCTGCAGATTGAACCCAACTTCTTGGGCTGACATGATCCCACAAGCTGAGTTTGCACACAATCACCACCCTCACTCTGTCATGAACCAATCACTGATCTACTTCATGTATGGCTATGAACCCTGACCCCTCTCCATGATCATTTCGGAATCGAATCTCCCTGTGGTTGAAGAACATCTCAGAACCCTCTCTGCAGCCAGAGAAGAAGCCCTAGTGGCACATGAATTAGCTAGACAGGTGATGAAAGCACAGTTGAGGAAGCTCTATACACCATTTGCTAAAGGAGATAAAGTGTGGTTGGGAGCATGAAATCTGAAATGTTCCCTTCCCAACCCTAAACTCCATCTCCCTCAAACATGGAAGATACATAACATGTTCTACGCTTCTCTCCTCACCCCCTATCGCAAAAACAGTGCATATGGCCCAAACTTTCTGACTCCACCTCCAGATCTAGTAGAAGGTGAAGAAGAGTATGAAGTAGAGCAGGTCTTACGACACCGAGGGACTCTGAGACATCGGGAATTCCTGATTAAATGGAAAGGATATCCCACAATGGACAACTCCTGGGAACCCAAGCGGAACTTGAAGAATGCCAAGAATGCCCTCAACAATTATAAAAAGACTTGATCCAAGGTCTTCTCCTCCTTGTCCTCTATTCATTCCATTCATCAACAACATCTCTGCTCTACCCTCTACCTCTGCAATGGCAATTCCCCCAGCTCAACCCCCTACTTACGAATACATTGAGCCTCTCTATGTCTCTGAACTTTCCCCTCTGGTTGACAATACTCTTTAATTAGACTCTATGGTCGTTGTTTTTCTTGACTCACATGCAGCCCTCATTCTCGATTCTTTGATAGCTCCTTCTTCCCCCCTTCATTATTTAGTTCTTGCCCTTCGCAACAATGACCTCATTATGACCACTATTCCATTAGAGGAGGATCCACCTACCCTTGCCCACGTGGTGTTAGCCAGAGCCTTAAGAGGACAGAGAGAAATGATTGCCTGAGCGATGGAACAACTCAGAGGATTGGCAGTAGCAGAGGAAGCAGCTCGACAGCTCACCCTTATAAACACCCCAGATGATGATGAACCTCTCCCAATACCATCTCCACAATCACCTACCCTGCCCAGCTCACCTCTTGGCCTACCTCCTCCTTCTACTCCATCTACATCCTCTTCTCCTATAGGATCAGCCAAAGAACGCACCCTAGCTGACACAGAGAACCCCTACCATAGTACTCTCCTGGCACCTTCCCACCCGATGTATCCCCAAGCGTGTTTTCACTGTCACAGACTAGGACACATCCATGCTAACTACCTCCTCTACTGTTGTGTCTTCTGCCATCAGCTTGCCCCAGGACATCCACAATACCGCTGTCCATATCACTGGCATCACCATACCCCATCTAACTCACCCCTGTCTTCTCACTCCTCCCATCATCACTCCTGTACTTCTTCCTCCCAATCCCCCTCTGCTCCAATCAGATGGAATGCCATTCCAAACATAGACCAACCCTGGTCACATACTTTTGGCCCTGATGCAGACTCCCCACCTTCAGAACCTGGATCTCCTCGTTCAGACATGGTAGATATGTCCTTTACCACCTCTTTAACTATGGAATCGTCAGTCTCTACATCTACCAACTCTACCACATCCTTGGGGTTCAGCATGGTTATCCACCTCCCAGGATGACATATTGAGGAAAACAATGAAGGTGACGATGACCTCTTTCGGAATGATGAACTAGATTATGACCAGGACGCTTGAGACAACATCATGGGTGAGCATGCATTTACTTCATTTTAACTTAACTTTACATCTTTTTTTTTATAAATTCAGATGACTTTACCCATACGAAGGGGGTAATGTTATGATTTTCCTTTTCTTACCTTTTATCTTTTACTTCTTTTCTAGTTTACCATGTATTTCTCAGATGTTTTACCATGTCATATATGCTTAGTCTAGATCCATTCCAATACATATCTCCCTCTTTCCCTTTCTTTACGCTTACTCACTATGATTAGGCAATTATCCATTCCAACACAGACTTCATTCTTCCTTCTTGAATTTTGTATATCATACAATTCCTCTTCAGTCAATCGGCTATTCTCCTCTACTCATATGATATCCCTATTTTCTTATTTCCTCTTGGTCTGTGCATATTCATGGATAGTACTTAAACTGTCAATAGTCAAGCTTGTACTTTAAGCTAGATCTACTCGAGACTTGAGTCTAATCCACTCTTTCCTCTTGAACATGTTGGAGCTCACATTGTTGAACCTTTACCTCTGCTTCACCCTGATACAAATCCTTCAAACAAAGGTAGTCTCTTTGGCTGTTGTACTATTGAGCTGATTGTTTGCTTTATTGAGTCTACATTTGTTCCTACCCAGACCAAGCGTAACACCATCCTGGAAGACAGATGGTCATACTGAACCCCAATGACACAGTAGAGCTGGTGGATGTGGAAACCGACAACTCAGTGGTTAGAGAAGTGGTGAAAAGACATATCTGCTATGTCTGAGTGAGGAGAACCTGGTTCAGAAGGCAGAGAGTCAGTGTTGGGACCAAAAGTATGCAGCCAGGGATGGTCTATATCAGGAATGGCATTCCAACTGGTAGGAACAGCAGGGGATGGGGAGGATGAGGTGTGAGAGTGACAGTGAGAGGAGTGGGAGAAAGGAGGAGAGTTGGACAAGGTACAGTGACACCAGTGGTAAGGGCAACAGTATTGCAGGTGGCCTGGGGCAAGCCGATGGCAGAAGGTGCAGTGGTAAAGAAGACAGTGGGTGTGGATGTGGCCTAATCTTCGACAGTGGAAGCACGCCTGCAAATACATTGGATGGAAAGGTGTAAGGGGGGTACTCTGGTATGGTGCTTCTGCATCAGCAAGGGCTTGTTCTTCAGCAGATCCAATGAGAGATGAAGAGGCAGAGGAAGTGGAAGGAGGTAGAAGGCTAGGGAGCAAACTAGGTGGGGTAGGAGAACATGGTGGCAGCATAGGGAGAGGATCATTGTTTTCAGGAGGGTTTAATAGAGCTAATTGCTGAGTGGCTTCCTCAGCTACTGTGAGCCCATCCAGTTGTTCTATAGTTTGCACTATCACACCTCTTTGTCCACTAAGTGCTTGTGCTAACATGGTGCGAGCAAGGATAGGTGGGTCATCTTCTAGAGGTATTGCTGCTATGGCGAGGTCATTGTTTCAAAGGGAAAGGATTAAGTAATGAAGGGGGGAAGTAGGAGCAACTAGAGAGTCTAAAATCAAAGTGGCATGGGGGTCTAGGAAAACAGCAGCCATCAAATCTAATAACAGTACATCATTGACAGGGGAATGGAGTTCAGAGACGAAAGAGAGCTCAATATATTTGTAGGTCAGAGGTTGTGCAGGGGGAATAGCCATTACAGAGGTAGGTGACAGAGTGGAGGTGGTGTTGGTGGACAGAGCAGATGGAGGATGAGAGAGGGAAGACTTTGGGTTGAGTCTTTTTATAGTCTTTGAGGGCATCCTTGGCATTTCCCAGGTTTTGCTCAGGTTCCCAGGAGTTGTCTGTCATAGGATATCCTTTCCATTTGATTAGGAATTTGTGATGTCTCAGGGTTCCACAATGTCATAAAACCTATTCTACTTCATATTCTTCTTTGCCTCCTATAAGGTCCAGAGGTGGAGCTGGGAAGTTTGGGCTGTGTGTATTGTTTTCACAGTAGGGGGATAGGAGAGAAGTGTGGAATGTGTTGTGTATCTTCCATGTTTGAGGGAGGCAGAGTCTATATGTGATGGGAGATAGGACGTTAGTGATGGTGAATGGTCCTTCTCATTTTGGCATAAACTTTGGGTTTGGAAGAGAGTATTTCAGATTTTGTACTTCCAACCACACCTTATCTCCTTTTGTGAACAGCATAAAGGGTTTCTTCAACCAGGCTTTCATTACCTGTCTGGCTAATTCATGTGCCACTAGGGCTTCTTCTCTTGCTGCAGAAAGGGTTCTAAGATGTTCTTCAACCACAGGAAGATTTGTTTCTGTAATGATTGTGGGGAGGGGTTGGGGTTCGTAGTCATACATGAGGTAGAATGGTGATTGGTTTGTGATGGAGTGTGGGTGGTAGTTGTGTGTGAATTCTGCATATGAGATCATATTGGCCTATGAGGTTGGGTTTGATCTGCAGAAGATCTGCAGGTAAGTTTCAACTTCTTGGTTGATGCACTCTGTTTCTCCATCAGTCTGGGGGTGGTATGCAGTAGACAAGGAAAGGTCATAGCATAAGAGTTTCACAAGTTCTCTGGCAAATGCTGAGGCAAACTGTGGGCCTCAGTCAGAGATTATTTTGTCATAAAGGCTGAATCTGGTATAGACCTTTTTAAAGAAAAGAAGGACAATGCCTTCTGTGGTAATCGTTTTCATTGTAGGGCAAAGAATTACCCCCTTCATAAGGCCATGGTCTACCATGACCAAAAGAGTGTCAAATCTTCCAGAAAGAGAGAGGTCAGTGATCAGATTACAAGAGATCTGTTGGAAGGGATGAGATGCAGATGAGGGGATAGGAAGGAGTGGGGGGGAGGTTGGGTGTGTGTTTGCTTTATTCTGTTGGCAAAGGATGCATCCCTTGATATATCGTTTCACAAAAGAGGCCAAACTGGGCCACCAAAACTCTGCAGAGACAAGTTGTTGTGTTTTCAAATAACCAGGATGTCCAGCTGTTGGGTGATCATGGTATTTCACAATACATGTTCATTAGAGAGTTTCATTGTCAGGAACATAAATGCGGTCCTGGAAAGTCAAGACTCCAGCATCAAAGTGCCAATCCAAGAGTCTGGATCAGAAACAAGCAAAGAGTTGTTCAATACCTTGGATGGCAGTTTGAACAATGGGGTCAGAAGAGGAGGATTGTGTGAGGGCATCAGAGAGGGAGGTATCAATGACATTTACAAAGAAATCTGCAGGGAGAAGGGTGATGTTGGCATTATCATCATTGGTAGAAGGAATGAGGTCAGGTCAGCAAGAGAGCGCATCAGGACCAGTGAGATCTTTCCCAGGAACATGAGAGAATTTCAGGTCAAAATCTGTGAGATCAAGCAACCATCATGCCTGGCAACAGTTAAGGTTCTGGGGCTGACAGAAGTATGTCAGATTCTTATGATCAGTGAAAACCTGTACTGTATGAGAAGATCCATGGAGATAATGGTGCCACGCTTTCAGGGTATAGATCACAACCAAGAGCTCCTTATCATAAATATCATAGTTCCACTCGGCAACAGCAAAAGTCTGGGAGAGATATCCACAAGGATGCTAGTCTCCATTGGAATCGGCCTGGAGGAGTATGCCCTCTGAGGCAAATTTTGAGGAGTCAGTAGTGACAGCGAAGGGTCAGGAGATGTCCAGCACCGTTAAAACAGGCTGTGAGAGAAAAATCTTCTTCAGCTTCTGGAACACTTCCTTACAACTTTGGGACCAGTCCCAGGTGGCGTTCTTCTTCATCAAATCCAGAAGAGGTCAGGAAATGTCAGAGTACTTTGGTATGAATCACCTGTAAAAGTTAGTGAAGCCAAGGAAGGAGTGAACATCCTTGACTTATTTTGGGGTCAGCCATTCAGAGATCCCTTGCAATTTGACTGGATCCATGGCGATTTGGTCAGGTTTGATGATCATCCCGAGGTATTCTACTTCCATGGTCACAAACTTGCATTTTTCAAGTTTGAGGCACAAATCTAAATCTTTCATGTGCTGTAAGACAAGCTTAGTCTGTGCAGTGTGTGTTTCGTCATCGAGAGAGAAAACGAGAAGGTCATTCACATAAATGACCAACCATCCTTCAGCAATCATGTTGTAGAAGGAGTCATTCATGAATCTCTGGAAGGTGGGTGGTGAATTTGTGAGTCCAAAGAACATCACCATGGGTTCAAACAACCTCTTGTGCATGATAAATGCTGCTTTCCATTGATCACCTTCTTTGATGCGTATGCTGTTGTATCCCTAATGTACGTCAAATTTCATGAATACTTTCATGCCTTTCAGCTTATCTACAAGGTCAGAGACAAGCGGGAGAGGGTAGGCATTGCAAATGGTGTGTTTGTTGAGATACCTGTAGTCTTGACAAGGGCAAAGGCCACTGTCCTTCTTCTTGATGAAAAAGAAGGGGGATGCTTGTGGTGACTTTGAAGGGTGGATCTTACCCATTCGAAGGATTTCTTCAATAAAGTCCTCTGCTGCCTTCTTTTTATCAGGGGCAAGTGGATATATCTTAGACATCTTGGGAACAAAGGTGTCATCAAGGTTGATTGCATGATCATATGGTCTAAATGGGGGAATATGATCAGTAGCTTCTTTTTCAAAGATGGAAGCAAAATCTTGGTATTCAGATGGAAGTGTAGGCTTCAGTTTTTCTCATTCTGCTTGCTGAGCAAGTTCTATAGATAGAGTAATTTTCCTGAGTCATTTAGTCACAGGAGAATTGGGGAAAAATCTAGACACTGCTTAGGTGATGTGTCCAATTGTGTAGGATTTATGGGCTTCTTTTAGGAAGTAGTTGGGATCTTCTCTGTTGAGATATGCAGAGAGTACTCATTGTCCCTCAGTGTTGTAATTCTGGTGACCTATAGGAGGTTGTTCCAGTGTTCTCAAATTCTTTGAAGTGTATTTCGTCCTGTTACCTGTGTGGGAAAAATACAAGTCCATAGACCAATCGAGTTTCTCATCAATCTCAACAGTCTTCTTCTTCCAATCTATCTTTGGATTCATAGCCTTCAGCCAGGGATGTCTGAGGATGACATTTTCATGTCCACAGTGGATGACATGGAGGAGAAGCTTTTGGGTGATTGTGCTGATGTGAGCAAAGATGGTGGTTGTAAACTTGACTATTCCATTTTTGTTGTCTGAATGATAAGCATTTCATACTTTGAACAGCTTCTTGAGATGGTCCAAAGGGAGCTTGTGCTTTTGAACAAAGTCCCAATCAACACAAGAGATTTCAGCACCGCTGTCAATGAGGGCGGTAACATCAACAACTTTTAAAGTGCATGAGGGGTCAATGATTTGAGCAGCAAGATGAACAGATGCATAGTTTGAATCATCTAAAAGTACAGGAGCAAGCATTTTACAAGAAAAAGAGGAGACTTGCATCAAAGGAGTATCTCCTAACAAAAACCTTTTTGGTTCTTATAGATATTGGCCATGAAGGCCATGTCTTCATCATCATCTTCTACCTCCTCTAACCTCAGCAGGTCTTCTTCAACCTCTTCCACCCTTACCACCTTTCACATCTTTTGCTCTTCTGTCTTTTTCAGCAGAGGAGGCCAATGGCCAGTCTCATTCTTCTTGGGGCAATTATGCACCAAATGACCATGTTCTCTGCAATTGAAGCAGTTGCTCTTGCAGTGGTATTCATCATGTTGTGAAGTTGAGAGTTGGATGGCATCAACGTCCATCGCATCAGGGTCATGAGGTGGGGCAGAGTATCAAGGTCAGGATTGGTAAGCAGGGGTAGAGGGTCTGAACATCGATGGTTGGTTGTTGAATGAGGACATGATGTCCTACTGATTTCTGAAATGAATCACTTTTGCAATCCAAGTTGTAATGTCTATAGGGACAGTTTCCATCACGTAGATGTGGGTTTGGAGGACCAGGTGGAGTCTTTTCACAAAGAAGTTGATTAGTATCATCTGATCAGTAATTCCGGAATT
>JBBPKB010000718.1:0-11312 GCA_038089035.1 Boletellus dicymbophilus
GACCCACCTGCCGAGTTCGGTGTGGGCAGTGCCACGACATGTGACGACTGCGATCGCTGCAGGGCGGTGCTTGCGGGAGGGCACGTCGGGTGCGGGGAGTTCGACGGCAAGGAGACAGCGGAGGGACTCGAGCCGACGGAGGACGAGACGCATGATCTGGTCACGCGACGAACAAGAATTTCCCACGCTTCCCCACAAAGGCACATCTCGGACACCTCGTCACGGGGCCTCGAGTGGATATATAAACCACATCCGCTCGCCTCTTCTCGCCCTTACCTCCATCCATGACCCGTACAGAGCGCGCCACCTTCCCCCGGGCCCTCATAAGGGACCGCTCAGAGTCAAAGTCCGGCCTAGACAAGTCCCTCCGCAAGGGCGGCGGCGGCCACCACAACTGGGGCAGCATCGCCGACGAGGGTTTCCTCGAGGCCGCCGCATTCGACGACGAAGAACAATCCCTCGCGGCCGAACAAGACCGCAGGGACTCTCGTGCGTTCATCTCCGCCATCGATGGGCCCTCCGCTTACGTCTTTGCTCCAGTCGACAAGCACCCCTCCGAGAGAAGGTCCAACTCGCTCACCGAAGAGGAGAGGCGCCTTGCGAAGGACTTCAGGAAGACAGCTCTCAAGGGCCAAGGTCTTCCCGATCCCATCACCGATTACTTGCGTTCTCACTTGCTTCCCTGCAGTTGATCTGTCCGCCATTGCCCGCACCTCGGGTGCAGTATCCACTTCTCCTACCTCACACACGGCAGTCCCTGTGGTCTAGGCCACACGTCTCAGCTTGCACAACATCCCCGTGTTTAGTGTTTTGTGACAGGCAGAGAAGGTGTATTTGTACTTTAGCTCTAAACCCCCATTCGTTGTAAAAATCATGTCATAATTAGTCTCATCGTCCAACTACAAACGCCGCCACTGCATATCTTACGCGGATCATTAGGTTGCAATGTTGCAGCTGTCCAATCGGCTTCCTAATGTAGTCTCTCCACCTGACGTTCCTCCTTGTTAGTGCAGCGTGAGACAAGGCCAGTAACGTAGGCGCCGACGCTTATCTTCAGACAGCGGGAACAGCTTACTTTTCCTCCCCGACGTCTCCATCGACCAAAGTTATGCTTGTGTGGGCATGCATTGACACAGCGTGCACACGGAACGTCTACGACGCTCAAACTAGAAAAATTTAGAATATTATGTAGCGGTAAGTGGCTAAGAACCTTAAGTAGATTATCTTCTCCCGCCTCATCATGGCGAAAAACCTACACGGGAAGAAACAAGTCACTTCGACGACTCGACGAACAAATCCAACCATCGTACATACTTTGAACCTGGTAACCAGCAACCAGCTGCTAAGCATATTTACGTTACAGTGCAGCTCACGCGTTACCCACCCTACTACCAACAGTAGTAACACAACTCGGCTCTACAGCGTAGATTCCAAGGCTTAGCCCATCATAGCTCCCTGCCTGTATACTCTCGAGGATATGATCCAGGTCAAGGTGAGGAAAGAGGCGCGTTCTCAGCGACATGCAGGACGAAATTCGTATAGGTAACATCCTGTACGTGTGCACCGGTGTCACCAGGTACGTCGATCGGAAAGGCGGGGCGGACAGAGCGGCGATTAACTTGTGTTGCGGGGCGCCCGAAAGATCCATGAGAGAAATCCTTCCAGACGTAACATCTGATGAAAACGGGTTATGTATCCCGTGTCACGCCTTGTGTTGATGTTTCACGCACCGCGCTCAGATACACCAAGTAAATGTCGGGGAGGCATATAAGTCTTCCAGTAAACGATATGAGTACTTGAACCAGCGGGAACATCTCGCAGCGTGGAATGTAAGGAAAGAAGAGAAGGAACGACCCCTCCCTGATGTAAGATGCCAAACACCAGCGCAAGCACCGCATTAAAAATAATCCATATCGTCTGCGTGTCACGGTCACCCCAAACATTCTTCAATTTACACAGACCAGGAACGCACCCAGAAGAATTTCCCAGGTCGAGGAAATTTTGCGGTGGCCGTCAACACTATAATCGGGAGAACTAGCGGTATCAGAAACCTGGGCTCTTGATGGGGCTGAACAGATAAAACCGCTAACGACAGAATTATGACCTGCACGAGAGCTATTAACGACAGTCAGTCAAAATGGCGAGTTGACGTGAACTAACGCACTCTGCCTGAGGATGTCGAATTCCGGCACTTTCTGAACGCGAAGGCCAGGGGGCTTTATAGATTTGTATATACTGCACCATGTAACCCACACAAACAGCGGCCCGAGTAACATGGGCAGATTGATACCGACATGTAACCAGTTCGGATGTATGCCATGGTCAGCAAGGTTCTCCGCCAACAGGTTGTATCGGACAAAATTGTACGGCGTAACGACTAACGTGGAGAAGTCACCACGAAAGTAATATGTGTCGGTGGCGACGACGACGGAGGCTGCCAGCGTAGCCGTGCAGAGCGGCGGGAGCAACAAACTGAACGCCTGGGACGGAGAACCTGCCACTTGCCACGAAAGTTTGAGTACCTGGTAGCCAATTGGAAGGGCAAATGCAACGAAGGTCGGGCGGGTAAATACACCGATGACAGCGAGAACAGCGAGCACGTGAAGATCGCGCTTGAAAGTAGCGAAGAGGGAACTACGGATTCCCATCTTCTTCCCGCCTACCTTGAGACCTGTTTGCTTATCCGCCATCTGCCGAAGGAGTACAAGGCACAGAGAGACCAGTACTGATTCAAGCGAGTTTGAGAACGGTCGAACCTGAAAGGTATATGTGACATAGGACGAGGCAAGCAAAAGCAGGCACAACCGGCGCGAGGCGGGTGACGAGACCAAATTTAGAACACTGTAATCTATGCAGACCATCTTAGCAGACACTCGAAATAGACCAAAAACGAGTTACCGAGGATGCTGGACAAGCACAGAAAAGTCAGACGTTGGATGCGAAAAACAAGCAAGGGGTGTATTAGCCGTTCGGCTTAACTTTTTGTCAGGCCAACGCACAAGAATTAAGGATGTTCCTCACGTCCGAGGAGTGACTTCAAGATGCACAGAGGTGACCCCGTGGTCATGAAAGCCGGAAAAACAGATCTGGCTGGCATATCTGGGTGCCATTCCCAAGTAGACATAGTATGAAATCCAAGGATCTTTCCTTCCTCGCTAACCGTCAATAAGAGGGACATCCAAGCCAAAAACGGGAGTACCAGCTGTCACTTCACCATTTTGCATGTGTTCGTCGGGATGTATATAACTCACCCCATACAGTGCAAACCAGAGGCGAACCAGCCAAAGGCCAGCGTACGCCCACTTGAATGGCCGGAATAATCTGACCATGCGACGCCTCTGGCTGGCGGAGTTTCAAAAGCAACTCGTCATCGTCGGTCAACATGGTCTGTTCGTCTTGCCTCAAGACGCGATAGCTAACGAGACATTCAACGTCCATGTGGTCCAAATACAGGCGTCCCTCCACTTTTGTTCCGAGTGCAACAACCTCCTCTACCCAAAAGCCGATCCGCAACGGCGCATTATGATTTATGCCTGCAGGGTATGCGAACACTCTGAAATCGGTGATAACAAATGTATATACAGAAACGATTTGTTGACCGTCACCAAGTAAGTCGCGGCCTGGCCCACGCAGGGTAATTGTATCCGGTAGCAACGCAATCCCCGTGGCCGCTGGGTATATATCTTGAACTAACCTGTCCAATAGGGAACAAATGGGCGTGACGACGGATCTGGGTTTGGATCCAACCCTGGTGCGTCATGTTCCATTATGATGCTTCTCGTCAGGTATCTTTAATCGGTTCCCATGTAGGCCCACTCTAACATCTCGTGTCCACAATGTGGCCATGAAGAGTGCGTAATATAGTTCTCAGCCGCACCAGCTACCTCGTCCATTTACTTATTTGTTTTAGTGCAGTGTTTTACCAGGATCAATCAAAACGGAAGGAGACGCGCATGATTCTGTTTTTCGTTTGTGTAAAATGCAATCATAGTTTCACAGACCCTTCCCTTCCGCAGGAGAGTCGACCCGATACGGGTTAGGAAGGTAGTTTTGAAGTGTATCTTACGCTAAGAATTCACAGACCCTGTACACGTTGTCGGAGCTTGGTGTGGAGTCGTCGCTCATATAGCTTTCCGTCCTGTTTCCGTGCTGCTAGGTAGCAATCAGCACAAGAGGCATAATTCGACGGACCTGCTAAACCCACTCGTGGCATTGTGTGAACAATTTCTGTTACCTGTGTCAAGTGGCCTCCCGGTACCTCGGAAGTTTGACTTGCTAACCGCTGTCGCTCCGCGGTAGGTTCATCATGGTAACTTTACTCCCCGACAGGCGAAATTTGTTTTCATCTTCGCCTGGGATGTCCGTGTTCATGATTTAGAGCTATGCTGCTAACGTAGGTGCTGTACCGTTGACAGTTCGTATTCTGATCGTGATATGCCGTGTGATTATCAGGAAATGAATTGATTATCTCTGCTTCACAACTTGGCTATCCTAGTAGGCCGAACTGAGTGTGTTCTCCCGCGCTCGTCTGAAACACGGGGCGCGATCGGCGGACCTTTGTGACATTTGGTACGTACACCGTGAATACGAAGCTCGTGAAGGCGTATCCGAGACATGACAATCTGGTACATACTCCACTGACAGCGCGGCGGTAAAGAAAACGGTGGCGGAGTTAAACGTCAGACACGGTCCTTGAGATATAACACCCCCGGGAAGACGTCATGCCATGGAGTTCAGTGGCAGTGGGTAAGTAACCTAGCAAACATCATGGCGAGCATATCTACGAACAGGGGACGTGAAGGGGTTCATGGTTGGCTGAAGATAACAGCCACTGGCGTATCTTTGATATCAAAGGTGACCGGTGAAGCTTATGTACAAAGTAAGTATTAACCCAACACATGTGGGAGTTTGTGGGGAGACAGGGTTTGGGTATATATCTCATAATGTACATATACCCCCTTGTCTTGTGTCATATGCACAGGTGCACAAGTGGCTGACATCATCACGTCAATGAACTTGGCCCTTCGGAAGGAACAGGTCGACGCCGTGAATTAATATTGCTTCGAAGCAGGACTGAAGTACCGACTCGGAAATACCGTGGCCGCATGGGAGTCCGTACTTGGCGTGTGGACTCGCCAACGGCGATGCTCACTACTCGCAAGAGGCGCCGGTGACAGTTTCTCTCCGACAAGCTGTCGAGTGATGGACTCGCGTATATGTTCTGGCAAATTGGTCCGGGACACTTTCAAAAATAGCGGGTCACGACGCACGGACTGAGACGCGGGCAAGGGCCCCATCAAGCAAGACGGGGGATAGTGACCGCCTTCGTGATGATAGGTTGCTTGCAGCGCGAGAAGCTGGTTTGCGCCAGCGGCGAGTTCTCGGCGTACAAGTGTGGGCGTGCGAAGGCCTCCATTTACGCTGACGCGACCCTCAAGTCACTGTTGTCAAACCCAAGACAAGACACGATTCAAATATGCGCCCGGTTATGTGACTGGCGGTGTGTCTAAGGGGGGAATTATGTATGCGAGGAATCCAGGCGGCAGGCCGGATTGGCAATGACACTCTGATGATATGATCGGGTAACCATTTCAAGATACAATGCCGATTGCCGACACGACCCTTCGACTTCTATGCAGGTGGGCCTCGTATAAATTTCCCAGCTATGCCGCCTTGCCTTTCATTCCCTCCTTTTCTTCCTTTCTTCCCGTCTCTCCTTCCCGGTCAAAATGCGCTTCTCCGTCGTTGTTCTTGCCCTTGTGGCCGTTGCCTCCGCCACTTCTCTGGACACCAACGCCCGTCGCTTATCCCGTGGATTGACCCCTTTGAAGCCCAGGCGTGCTACTCCCGCCGAGGGTAAGTTTCAATGGATGCATCGTCGCTCGTCACTCATTCGATGCAGTTGCTCGCCGTGGGCAACCCTCATCTACACCTGGAGAGAGCCAGCAATGTAATACCGGGCCAAACCAATGCTGCAAATCTTTCGGGCAGAGTGGTAATGATGATACTGTTGATGGACTCCTTGCGTCGTTGGGCATTGAAGGTGTAGATGATGGTACTATGTGTGGACTGACTTGCACCGATATCATCGGTAGTACTAGCTGGTAAGCAACTCTACCATGATTTGGCTGTCGGTTGACGTTGAATTCTCAGTACTGAACAACCCGTGTGCTGCGACAACAACAATTTCAATGGTATCATCAACATTGGCTGCTCTCCTAGTGAGTGACCCTACGTTGCTGGTTGTCGTGTTACTGATTTCTTTAGTCAATATCAACCTCTGAGACTGTCAACATTTAGAATGCCGACCGCTATTCGGGTTGTGCTGTCCTTTCCTTGTTCCGCGATTATCAAATTTTCACTAATCATACCCATTCTTCACTTGTCCTATTTGTTTCGGTGTTGCTGTCTGCCAGTTTGAACTTTGGGACTCACTCTAGTGCGCTCTGGTATTTGCAATGTTGTAACTACTGTAAATTTCACAGCAGTTTTACGCACTTTTCTTTAAAACGTGAAAGAACAATCGTTGCGAGGTACAATAACGCGTACAAATGTCCATTGCTTGTGCAGCGAATTAGTAATGTGACGTTTTTGTGTCAAGTGGTTCCCATGAGTTGTACGTAGTGAGAACACTGCCTCGACAATCTCCGTTTGACCACGCATGAGAAATGGGCAGTTATTATTATGTATTTTAGTTATTGAGTGCACACTGTCCCCATGAGGCGGACGTGACGTTAATTGAAACTTAAGACTGAGTATGTTATACTGTACCAGCATTGTTACTGCGCATTTGGCTTGAGGGGCGGAATTAATCTGGTCCAGGTCATATTCGGCTGTTGAACGGATTTTCCGAAGTACCGGATTTCGACTCGGCTCGCTTACGGGCCCCTCGGCGGCAAGTTGCCCGTTGACAATATTGATTGCCATTGACAGTTTTGTGCTAACTGCTCCGCGGTGGAATCGTTTCAAGTTTGAAACACTGTAAGCATACAGGCCATTGTCAACGTTTGACGTGATCTCGGGCTAAAAAAAAATACAGTTATGCACTAATCCGGCATGTTTTCTGGAAAGACACAGAAGATGCTGACCAAAATCGATACGTATTCTTTACCGTATGCCCTTGGCAACAACCAAAAAAAAAATAAGTACGTAGCTTGTTGGTTTGATCAAGTAGTATGTACGTTGAAGAGTTCGAGAACAATATCTGCGGCTGAAGCCGGTTCTGTGTATGCGATCTAGACCGCGGCATATGTCAGCCCGTTGACAAGCCATTCGAGTCCGCGATCCTCCGCACCGAACGTCGACCCACATTAGGTAATTAAGTATCCGATGGCTTTACCGGCGTGCGCGGAGACACAGCGCGCAACGTAGCAATATCGTCTCCATCTCTAAGCACCTAATGCACCGAGGAGACCCGATGTGGCCCCAGCGGACAAAGCGTGCATATTTCTAGATTGTTGACAGACTTTGTGGTAGCATCCGAGACGACTTCGCTTCGACTTTAAACTTGAAACCAAGCAACCGCAGCACATGGCGCATTCCGGGATCTTCAAATATTTACTTTATATGTTCAAATCCGCATTTCACGAAGCTCTGAAGTCAAACTGCCAAGCATGAAACGAAGCGAACAATATTAATCGAGTCGGCATCTGTACGACACGTCTGACTTTTTTCTTTCTTTCTTCATGTTGCTAAGGGCAGCACACATTTCTTTTTTGTTCGTCTGTTAAACACCGGCTGGGAACCGAAGTTGTGTAAGTTTTCTTTTCTGAAACGGGCAAAAAAGCCCGACCAAATCGGCAGGAAGGTTACATCATTGTGGGACACAACATACCGTTACCTCCGGCCACACCTTCCCCCTGGCGCCAGCACACGGGCCCACATCGTTTAGCTGACTTGGATGGGCTTCTTTATATGATAAATTCGACTTTGTTGAACCAAGTAAGGTGGTCGGTTTCCCAGACCGTGAAGTTGGCTTTTTTTTTCCTCGCAAGCGGACGTCTTGCGGAACTCCGTTGCGCAGCACGATCTGATGGGATTGACGATGCGGCGCCCGCATCAATGCGTCATGGAGGCTTCGATTTCTGACGGAACCAAAATGCAGTGTACGTGCTGTTTCAGCTCTAAATAACGCATACCAGGTACAAGATCGTACAACCCACAATCCCCTGGTAACACATACCTTTTTTTTCATTTCCCGAGTTGGTGTGCGGGGATTTTGTGCGTGATGAGTTAGTAGAAGATAATAAACAAAAACTAATTGCGTCACCCCCATGAAATACATACTCCCACAGCTCAGCACCGTTCCCGAGAGGTATGCGTTATTAGAGGTTCAACTGTTGTAGGTTGCCTTTGGCATCGTGACGCCTACATAAATACTCTGCATGTCGTACCGATCTCATCCTCGAGGTGCGACATTATCTCGGAGGAACGGACGGCTTGGCTTGACACCAGATCCGCTAGTACCGCTCTGCAATGACCACCGAAATCAAATACGGGAGTTACAATTACTATGTGCCACTTGCTCGCAGTTAGTGAACCTTGTTCTGCGCGACTATATAGTACTTATGGAGATTGCCGAGTGGCTTGGAGAGGGCGTAGAGCCAAAATTCCAAAGTACACGACGAGCAAACACACCGCCCGCGTGCCAAAGTCAAGATGCCCAAGAGTACGTCGCCATTCTCCTTAGACAATCACCGTACACAGAGCTGACCTGTACCTCTCTCTTTTTTTTTTCTAGTCTACAAACCAGGAAAAGTGGGGACCTTTTTTTTTTCTGAACCGGACAGTGGGGTGGTGCTGATCCAACTTTTCAGGTTGCCATCGTCTTGCAGGGCCGTCAGGCAGGCAAGAAGGTCGTCGTTATCAAACAGCTCGATGAGGGAACCAAAGAGCGTCCCTACCCCCACGCGATCGTCGCTGGCGTCGAGCGTTACCCAAGAAAAGTCACTCGTCGCATGGGCACCAAGAAGGTGCAACGGAGAAGCAGAGTGAAGCCTTTTATCAAGGTCAGTCAGACCTACATCTCACCGTATCGCGGTTCGGTGACTCATAATGCAAAGACCGTCAACTACTCACACCTCTTCCCTACTCGTTATGCTCTCGAATTGGAGAATCTCAAGGGAGTTGTCGCTTCAGAGACCTTTAAGGAGCCCACGCAACGAGAAGACGCTCGCAAGAACATCAAAAAACTGTTCGAGGAGCGATACCAAAGTGGCAAGAACAAGTGGTTCTTCCAGCCTCTCCATGTAAGTATTTCTACTGCAACCGCTATCAACTTTCCGACGATTTCTTCATCAGTTCTGATCGCGTACTTATTCTCGCGTTGTCGGGGAGATTACGCAAACCGCATGTACCCTCCACGTTTTAATTAATGCAGAACCTCTTTGTGCACTTCCGGCATAATCTTGGAAGAGGCTTCTCAAACTTTTGAAGGTACGAGCGAGAGCGTAGAATATAACGTCGAACCAATTTCTTAGCTCGCTCAAGGCATTGAATCCATCAATTGGCTAAGAGTAAAGGAACGATGGATTGTCTATTACGAGTCGACAAGTGGGGTAGCAAGCCTATAAATGCAGAGTAAAACAACCTCACAGAGCACTTGCACCTGTCGAGAACCGAGTAAATCCAGGCCCGTAAAGATAAGAGATACACCAATAACTTACCAGTGATGATGTCGACCAACTCATTTGTGATGGCAGCTTGGCGACCACGGTTGTACTGCATCGTGAGAGTGCCGATCATGTCCTTTGCATTCTTTGATGCGTTGTCCATCGCGTTGCGACTGTTGACGTATAGTGAGACATCCAGTTAGGTCGCGCCGGGAGGTGTCTATGCGTACCGGGCGCTCTGTTCACACGCGTGTGCTTCGACAAGGGCAGCATAAATAGCGTTTGCTAATGAGAACTCCGCAAGGTCCTTGGTGACATCGTCCTCCGTCTCGTATTGCCGGAAGCCAGCTGCAGAGACAATGGATACAAATATAGATACGTCGAGAAAAAGGACTTACGCGACTCCTTGAACGTGTTCTCGTTGGCAACCTCGACAATACCGGCCTCGTACGAGATTGCCGAAACGAATCTGTTGTACACGAGGGCGATCGAATCGTACTCGACACCGCTCTGGACTATCAGGTCGGCGACGCCAGCAGCGTCCGCAAAGGTGGGGATGTCGCGCCCAATCTGGTTGAAAGTGAGGGCAAGGTTCTTGCCGAGGGCGCGCGCAAGCTGGCCCTTGGACTTGTCACCAATAACCATCACGGGAGAGTCGGCGTCGACGGGGTTCTCGGTGTCTGCAATAGCACGGCGCGTGGCTTTCGAGACGGAGGAGTGGATACCACCGCAGAGACCCTTGTCGGAGGAGACGACGATGAACAGTTTGCGTTTTGCGGGGGTCTCCGAAGGGGTGTGGTCGAATATTTCTGGGTTGACGGAGAGGGAGTCGAGTTAGCGGGACGCATCAACTCGGGCGTGGGTATCGCACACACACCGGAGTTGGCGATACCGTATTCTTTGCCTACGGTCATGGCGCGCTGCGCCTTGGCGAGTTTGGTGGACGCAATCATCTTCATTGACTATAACCGAAAAAAAAAACAGCGGATCACATCTTACTCTCGAGGAAGGCGTGTGTGTGTGTGCCTACTTTGGTGATTTTCTCAATGTTTCTGACCGACTTGAGCCGCAATTCGATTTCGCGGAGGGTAGCCATGTTGCGGGCGTTTTGGGAGACAGCACCGCTGCGGTGTGCCTGCTGTGCGGCGAGACGAGCGACGGACTGTCTGGCTAACATTGTCCTCGAAGTCAAGTGTGTCTAGGCAAACAGGATGTCGCTCGGAAAACATCGGCCAAAACCAGCGAGCGGAGCCCAAAAACACCGCTGCCGAAATTAGTGCGCCGACTAAAATACTCGGCATCGACCAGATAGGCTCGGGCTGACTCGATGATATGTTGTTTTGATAACCAGCAGCGCGCACTCGTCCTCATCATCGACGACGACGATCACGACGCAAACAATGGCATCGGAAGAACCTTTGTTTGACCCTTCGCTGAAAAAGCGCAAGAAAAAGACCGTTGCGTTCACCGAAGACCCGCTGGGACCAGAGGCCGATCCCACTACCCCAGCCCCGGCCACGATCGAGAGCACGACCACCAACGGCGATGCGGTCGACCTCGGGCCTACGACCGTACATGAGCAGATGAAGCGCAATCAGACCGGCGAGGGAGGCGATGCCGACGGGGACGATCAAAAGCAGGACGACGAGCTCAAGTCCATGTTCCCCGATGGTCTGAAGAAGAAAAAGAAAAAGAAGGACA
>JBBPKB010000719.1:0-11303 GCA_038089035.1 Boletellus dicymbophilus
ACAATGGATACACGTTTATACATGTGAAATGACTTGTGCGTGTGTGGATCAGAAAATCTGCTTTCCGTTGTAGCTTTGGCCGAGGAAGCTTGCTTCTGGGAAAAGTTGCTAAAGGAGAACATTTTAACTCTTGCTGGAACACAGTACCAGGCTCGAACTTTCCAACCCTCTCTACAGTTGCTTTTAAAGGCCACGTCGTGGCGTTGGAAAGGTACTATGATATATGTATATGACATAGTGAGATCCAACTTTAATTTTGCCTCTGAATTCCATCATCCGGATGAACGGCTTATCCCCACGGATTTCCAGGTACTGGGGACTTGTCGCCAGATCACCATATCCACTTCTTGTGGCGTATCAAGTTGTCCGCCCACTTCCACGCTATACTTCCATTTCAGGTTACTAGGTCGCAAGGGACGGTGCCATCATGCCAAGCTATCGCCATCTTAACTCCCTAGCTTAAATGGGCCATTGCGAGCGTCCGTCTGAAACATTCCTTACGGTGTCGTTCCTTCGTCATGGCCTCGACTTTACAAGCAAGTGTCACCACCATCCTGCAGGGCGATTATACAACTCGTATGTCTACTCGTCGTGCTTGGTTGTCGTCGACTCATCTCGCCATACACTTTAGTCGTAATCCTTACCGCGGTTGGATATGACTACAGTAAGCGATTCGTGTCTATTTTCATATCAGACAAACATCCACGTCGTCAGTCCTGACATTTGCAGATGAGGTACATTTCATCATTCCTATGCAAAAGCATTTCTTGATGATCTCTATAGATTGATTATATTTGGGTCTGTGTGCCCTTGTCTCTAGTCATTCATTCTGATGTGCTTGTAGAACAAACCCTGGACACAAGTATCTACTTTATTTTTTCTTGTAAATATCCCGATCCTATATGGAGCCGCAGCAGGTTAACAGTTACCAACTTCCAGGCTCGTTATTTTGGACTATGTTTTATCTTGTACGCAGACGTTTCCCACAGCACAGGACGTGGATCACTGATCACTTCACTAGCATTTTTGCCATACGTATGTTCAAATCTTGGAATTCAAAAAAATTTGAGCTGACCTGGCCCAATCAAAGTGGGAAGTTCCTTTCTTCCTGGCCCCGAAAAGGTTCGTTCTTGCTCTATATATGTCAGGAAAACACCAGTTGAAGCGATACAACCACGGGTAGACGTATGTGCTCATGCTTCATTTCTGGACAAGAACTTGACTATTCAAACAGCTGTGAGTATACTTATATACCCTTACTGATATCCTGCTCACTTAACGAAATTTCAAAGGCGACACACTTTATGTTTTTGGAATATGGGCCACCATGATTTTTATCGGCGCCGCGGATTGTAAGATTTCAGCTACACAGAAATGAACCTCATTAATATATGCAGTGGTGATGATACTCCGGGTGTGGGCATTATACAATCGGTCGAAGTTTATTCTTGTAGCGCTCCTTGCATTGTATGCCACTGAAGTCGTTGTACTGGTGATCAATAGCGTTATCGTCAGCACGCAGAATGGACATCTAGGTATGTGAAAGATTTGTTGCTGTGCTCTCTCCAATTCATCCAATCGTTTAGCGGTTACCACCCAAGTGCTAGATTATTCATTTTGCGAGATTCAATATGGTTCCCCCGTTTGGTCCGAAATAACAGACACTGTACAAATCACTCTGGGCGTGTCAATGTGCCTGCTCGTCGCTATCCAGTTCATCAAGCAATCACTCCAGTCGTATAGGATAACAAAACAATTCCGCGTTGGCCGCTATATAAATCTTCTTGCGCGGGAAGGGATGGTTTACTTTTTCGTGTATGTTCATTCTTATTTCCCACACCAATGTTCTAATTTTTTTTTTCAACCTTGCTCGCGATGAAAAACAGCATCCTGTCGTACGCACTCATCGATATCATGTACTACATCGAAACAGTCCCGACTCAAGGATGGTGGATTTTGCTGACTGTGTTACCGCAATCTATACCGGCAGTGACAATCGTGCCTCGATTCGTCTTCAGCTTGCGGGGGCTGTATGCGCGCGATGTTCAAGCTGGCGATATCGACACGGCATTTGGTCTGGTATCCGCATCGGGTCGTGGCGCTGTCGATATGAGCGTGATCATGTTCGCAGACGCTGGTCCGCACAACGAGAGCGAGGAGATACCGATGGATTAGCATTTCACCAGTAATAGCAACAGTGCATGATGGAACGCTAATGCGTGAAGTCCAATCGTACCCTAGCTAGGTATACTATGACCGGCCTACTACTACTTGTGCTGAGTCAGTACTCCTGAGCTCTAATTTAAAAGGCGACGCGTGCTTGTGAAGTCGAAATACATGAAAAATGAGGTAATGTGATTAGCCAGTTGCATGAGAATTGATCATGACCACAGTTGCACTTGAAGGCGCAAGCTTAGTCATAGTGCACGGTCTTTGGCCTAGATGAGGAGTTCGTCACCTGACGCTCATCTCCACCGTTTCGCCCTGCCGTATTCGCTGCACCCACTCCTCCACACTCTACCTCCTCGCAGCTCTCCTCCTGGGTCACTCAGCGCAAGAACCGCTTCCCCCACACTCCCTGCGAGGCGGTCCCACCCGCCCTTGCAGCTCGCGTCTCACGCTCCGTGCTTTCCCCCATCTTTCTCTCCATCCCACTCTCTCGGTCATAGCACACCTATGTATTTACTCACCATAACTTATACACCACCATCCCCTTCCAATACTTTCACGAAAGAGCGACTCGAACTCTGCGCTATTTCGTCGACCATTACAAGCACACACCTCACCTCGATCAGGTTTCTGACAGGATCAAATGCTCAAGCTTAGATCAACGTGAGTAAGTGTACTTACGGACCATCCCGAAAGGGAGCTGCGGCGGAGATGTTGATCAGCACCGAATTTCGCTGCCGCAGCTGGTTAATTTAATTAAGGAGAACGATGAATAGACAAGGCAAGGTGCCTGCGCAGACAGGTACGGTAACCAATGACACCATCAGGGCATCATTTTTGCATGTCACGTACGTACTTCGTGAAATATTCATGCCAGTGGATATGTGCGCAGATAAACGCCGCCCACTGGCGGGTTTGCGACGATCCCGAATTTCTGCACTTCAGTTCATGAAGACTGCATCACTGCAGGGGGGCAGTGGACCGTTCTTTTCTCCCATACGAGGACTAAATCTCGACGCTAGCGGTACACAATTACCAGTTGATCTACGGTTTCTCTCTCTCTTGCCTTGTACCAAGCCAGAGATGGGCAATTAACTGAGCACGTTCAAGGGTACACATTAAATCAAAGACTGTCACTGACCCTGGAGATGTCAGTACGTACGTGCTTGTACAATTGTTACCATGTAACTTATCATGATTCGGCTGAATGATTCAAGTCACCGGGCTTGTCGACAATGTTTCGCTCTTCCCACAGTGGTTTTCTGCAGTCACCATCCACTTACACACTTTTGATAAGTATTTGAGGCCGTTCTGTTCCCACAGCCAGGTACACCGTGTGTTTAATAAGTCGCACGCGTGCTGAAGGGTATGTGAGCATCTCCCCCAAATCTCCACTTGGACCCTGACTTACTATAGCCTGCCGCCCGAACACCATCGCTGCGACATTCTCTTTTCGAATCCAAACGCTCATTCAGAGACAATCGACTCGAAATGGCACGATTGAAGATCTCTCCCGAGTCACTATATTGCAGCCGCTTCGTCACGACAGGTACTGAAGCCACTACCACAAAATTTCGCCTTCATCACGAAGCCGTTGAAGTAATTTGCTGACAGGTTCGTACAGCTCTTGTCACCTCAACCCTGTTATACATGTTTTAAGCTTCACGTTACTATGGGGTGTGTAATCACGCCGCCGATACCCAGAGCCTGTGCTGGCTAAATACTGCGGGCGTTCAGTCAAGTTTCCAGTACAACATCACCTGTGCCACCGTTGTGTTTTACATATTCCGGTTCCGACGCACTTTTTAGAAATCATGGCTTCCGTCCTGCAGCTAGCTCAGACTATTCAACTGGATGGCTACACAAGTCGTAGGTTTACTGTCGTTGTGTTTTTTTTAAAAAACATACATTCTTGTTTACTCCCTCAGTCGTAGTTATCACTGCCGTCGGATATGATTATAGTGAGTGCTGTATATTCGTGCAGTTGTATAGGTGGATGAACCTCTACTTCCACAGTCCTCACATTCCCTAAGGAGGTATCTTCATGTTCACTAGCACGATGCGTGGTCATTTCAAAATGCTAACATCACTCTTCTCAGATCGAATACGTTTGGGTAGGTGGACACGTTTCGGGAGCCGATCAGCTGCAGGATATATTGACGATGGCCTCAGAGCAAACCGTGGTCACTGGTATCTACGTTGTTTGTTCTCGTACGTATACTTTTCGCAGCTAGATAATACTAAGGCAAACTTTGTTCGATGTTCAGGCTCGTTACTTTGGATTATGTTGTGTAATGTACGTGCATTTGCTGCAACGTATATCTACTGATCTCGAATCGTTCTTTAGGACGTTTACCACTGGTGTGTTTAAAACGTGAGACATCATGTTTCGTTCAGTTGATCCGATCCAAGTGGGAACGCCTTTGTTACCTGGTCCTGTAAAGGTAAACTATCATAAAACTGGTAATTGGAGCGATGCCTATACTTAAACTACTGGCAGACGTACGTGTCTATGCTCTATCCCACAACGATGCTTCTGAGCCACTGACTGGATTAGTTGTGAGTGTATGTATTCAATGCGTCTAGTTTTTCTGAATGGCACGTTCAAGGCGAAATACTGCTAATTATTGGCGTATGGAGTCTCACTATTTTTATTGCTGCTGCAGATCGTGAGATTCCTTTTTTTTTTTGACAGAGATTATCATCTTTTGACAAACGGTAGTGGTGATGATCCTCCGGGTATGGGCTGTGTATAGCCGTTCAAAGTGGATATTTGGCGCCTTGCTCGCTTTCTACGCGGTAGATCTTGTTCTGTATCTGGCCGATTCATTCATCCTCAGCGTTCGCAATAAGCTTGTAGGTATGCGAAAAAAAAAAGTATACATAACAAACATTCCGTCTTCTCATCATCGCACAGGGGGCACCGCTCAAGTGGCCGATTTCTCTCTTTGCTTGCTGCAGCCCGGTTCCCCAGCTTTGACAGAGGCTATCAACGGCCTCCAGATGACGCTTGGTGCGTTGATGTGTCTGCTCGTCATTATCCGATTCGTCAGAGAGTCGCTTCAAATGTATAAGGTGACGAAGCGATTACAACCTAGTCGTTACATGAACCTCTTCGTCAGGGAAGGCGTGTTCTACTTTCTCGCGTACGTCTCAACGTTTCATGCTTGCTAGAGCTTCCTCTCTCCCATTCTTCCAAAGCTGACAACAAGCTGGGAATGGATAGAATCGTGACGTATGCGCTGCTGAACACGCTAGTCACCGCGGCCAACATTCCGATAACCACGTGGGCGATGCTGCTGATAATGGTCCAGTTCATACCGATGTTCACCCTCGTTCCTCGGTTCATCTTGAGCTTGCGGGAACTCTATGCGCGCGATCTTCGCGGAAGCGACATGGACACCGCTTTTGGTCTGACGTTTGCGTCTGATCGTTGTCGAGACACCGCAGCAAACTCGATCAGATTCGCGGGTACAGAACGGGACGAGGGATGGGAGCAGCCGGGGGACATACCACTGGAAGAGCAGTGAATGTGTTGGGTTAGTAGTGATACGCGTTGACGTTATCGCCAGAGGGGTATAAATTCAAAAACCACATGCCTCATCGTGCATATATCATAATTTCTTGCTGTGTGACTGGTCCTATCTCCTTCGATTAGAATCAACAATCAGAACAATCGATTGAAAATAGCGGCCCTGCAGTCAGTCGAGAAAAAAAACAGACGGCAAGCTGAGGGGATGCCTCGCAGCAGGTACAGGTTTCGACCACCGAAACCTAGAGCCGACCAGGATCCAAATGGGGGAAAAGAAAGGGGAGGAGAATGCATACATTCACAACCCCAGTACGAAATGCTGCACATCCCTTAACCTAGTCGGGCCCGCTAAAAAAAGGCGTTCAGGTGAAGGAAGCCAATCCTGAGTCTTGCCGTGCGCGGACCCGTGCGGGCGTCCAAGTAACCAAAAAAAAACTCAGGGGGACAGCATGGATACTGACTACAGTTCCAGCTCCGCACTGGACGCTACGCTGCCGCTCAGGACATTACGGATGTATCCGCGTTTCTAGCCTGGATCACGTAAGGAGCGGTGGAGTTGTGAGGACAAGGCGTGGACGAGGTAGCTCCATAGTCGGTGTATCGAGCAGGCTCTAACCTCCAGGTTGGAGTTGGATATATTGAACGTCCCAAATGACATTGAAATACAGTGGAGATGCACCCAGCGACGACACCGACGGCAGCGGGTTGAACGAGAATATACCGAGGACATTCAGAATCTAAGAGAAATATCAGTGCAGAGAAGGGCCATTCGTAGATGTTTCGACGAGGATGAGGCAAATTGTGGACGGGTTCTGAGGGTGGGGCGGGAGCACTGAGTCGGGCATCGGGCCAGGTGACGAACTCAGCAAGTAGGACAGGGTGGAGTAAAGGCGTGAGGTCCAGCGGTGTATCTTGACGGCGGAACACGACCACCTGTTGGTGTTGTAAATATTATAATCCGGCCCGATTACGGCCCGAGCCAGATATTTTGTCCGAGGACCGACATACCCTAACCCGAGTTGCCGCCATTGCCACTGACTTAAATGCACTCATATTCTACATACGTACTGACATTTTTAACGTCATGGATACGGCGAATCTTGGGAAAACGTATGTGCATTTATTACGTTCGATTGGCTGAGGATCAGCTAAGAGAGTCTGGCCTTAGCGCGAAGCAGATCGTTATCAATGGTAGGCTCGCAGTGCTAGCAAATCCTTCTCTGTCGTACCCATGTTTAGCCATCTTTTTCGACAGACATTCAGCTTCAACGTGCCAAAGCACACCTTGATCTCTCGCTTGTGAAAGAGTTCTACGTCCAATTTTCAGTCGGCGAAACCACTCAGTCGACCAGTGTGTCCAAGGGAGAGATGGATCGAACCTATTGGAACGAAGTTTTATCGTTGTGCGTACACATATTCATCAATTTCTACCAAGGTACTCAACCTTATCGGCGATGTGGATGACCAATCTCAGTTAAATATCGAGACTTATCGGAAATATGGTTCCAGAAAGAAAAAAACTAGTTGCAAGTCTGCATGATACCGTTGGCAGGGTGTCTGGTAAGTCGGTGGATGGCGGTACGTCGTTACCGTTTTCTGTGTAATCGAGTAATGACATGATTATTTCGATCAAAGTGTTTGAAGCAAAAATTGGAATAGACACCATCGATGGGGCTGATATCTTTGGAGTTACGTTCCAGTTTACGTTTGTGGCTGAGTTGCGGAAAGATGTTTCCGCGGAAGACCACGTTGTTGCTGGGTCGCCGGAACCGGAACCTCAGTCCTCAGTTATTTCTGACTCGATTTCTATAGTTGATGCCAAAGTGGAACGACAGTCTCATCGCATTCTCGGTTCGATGGATGGCGCTGCTACAAATCTTGTCACTAGGGCGCCGACACTGCAGACTACCCGGGGAACTTTATTGCAGAGTGTGGAGTTGTTTTACAAGATCGTCAAAGATAACGATGAGGTATCTGTCACTTAGTTCTTGGTTCTCCTTTTATCTGATGGCCATACAGGCTCACTTATATGCATCTCTTCTGCAGTCTGTTGTATCAGCTGCAACTCAGGTTTATCAAACCCTTCAGTAGCCGTCTTCTCGCTGATCGTTGTAATTATTGCACAAAGGTTGTTATAAAGGTCTATCGCGACGACAGGATCAACCGACTAGCAGGCGTGATGAACGACTCCTTCGCATTTGTTTATGATGACGAACCCTTGAAGGCAGTCAAGGCGAATATCAAGACCATGATACTTCTACTCCAGCAGACTACGGAGTGCGGGTATTTCATTATCGAGTATACAAAACAGAGATCTTATTGTCAGTTGTCATTTGCTTAATAATGGGATTTGTTAATATATATAGGTAGGGATGCAGAACTATGGCTCCGATATTGATCCGAAGATCATAGATTACGAGGACAAGTTACGAGAGCTGAAGACAGGATTCTTGAAAGGAATTACATTGGAAACAAAGGTCGCTGTCTTTCGCTACATGGATGTCGTGGAGGAAACCTGTACGTCCTCGCCATTTTCACTGCGCTCCGTTGTCTATATGTTTGTAATGTAGTTTTGTCCGCCAACCTGAACGGTATTCCGCATGCCTTCGCGGCTTGGTACGCGCAAGGGAAAGGATGCCTACCTGGTACTCGCCAGTCTATCCTCCGCGAGATTTGTGACGTTCTCAACGATCCTACTGGTGATGTGTGGAATGTGTGTCTTCTCACTCGGTCCGCCGGAACAGGAAAGTCTGCGATTGCACGTACGATTGCTAGACTATACGATGGGCAAAAAAGACTCGGGTCATCTTATTTTTTTTGCATGAACTGACGCCGCAAGGCGAAGCCCACGATATCTTTTCAGTACCATTGCTCGTGATCTTGCCAATCTTGACCCTCAGTACGAATGCGTACTCCGGAAAGTCATCAGAGATGACCTGGAAAGTTGGATGTTAGCATCACCCTCGGAACAGGTCAATCAACTCATCATGAAACCAAGCAGGGGTATCCGTCCAATCGGGCCCCTCGTGATTGTCATTGATGCTCTAAATGAAAGTGGAGATAAGGATGATCACCAAGCATTATTAGGCACCCTGTTGAAGGTCTTTTCTGCAGAAGACTTACCAGGGAACTTGCAATTCATCATCACTACTTGCCTTCAGGGTGACATTCTTGATACCTTTCTTTCTGGGAATCAGGTTGTCCATAAACATCTGGGTGACAGCCCAGCAACAGTGGTCGATGAGGATATTTTGAAATTTATTGGCCACTCCCTGGATAGGCAGATATATCCTGAACTTGTAGGGGCAAACAAGGATTGGAGTCAACTCATTGTGCAGGCTTTCCATCAAGTTTTCCAGTGGGCATTCAGTGCCAGAAAATTTATCATGGGTGGGAAAACTGTTGGACTGGATGAGTATATTCAGCTTCAGAAACTGCTCAAATGTGACAATAATGGTTTTTATCCACTAGTCAAATTATACTGGACAATTCTGGATGCACTATTTGAGGGCATGCAAGAGCAGTTCTGTGATGTGATAGTGGTCCTACTGATGCTCCAAGAGCCACTTTCACTTACATCCCTTTCAGCTCTTTTGGGAAACCATCAAAAAATAAAAAATATTATCCAACCACTAGGATTATTATTGGAAGGTGTCTATTATGAAGACAACAAACCCATCCAGCCACTTCATTACTTATTTTATGCATTTTTACTTGATAAGACTTGTAGTTCAACTTTTCATGTCAAAATTCTTCCTCAACATTCCCTGTCCCTTGGACAAGCATTACTTGCATGCATGTCCAAGATGTTAAAGTTCAACATTTGTCAACTCAAGGACTCTCAAGTCTATTATGCTGTCATACCTGACTGGACCTATCTGGTAAATAAGGCCATTCCCCCTCATTTATCATATTCCTGTCTATACTGGATGAACCACCTCCAACATGTTGACTGTACTCCAGAGCTGCTGAATGAAGTCACCATTTTCTTCAAGAATTTTTTCCCCTATTGGCTTGAAGTCATTAGTCTCCTCACCCTTTCCACTTCAATGTTCCCTATCATATCTGCCATGGAAACCTGTAAAATCCTACAAACCTGGGCCAAGGTAAAACCAAGTTACATAATTCATGGTCTTTATTGAAGATATGATACTAGGGTCATGAAATTGCCACTCTAGCATCTGAGGCATCCAAGTTTATTCAATATTTTACTCCTGTTCTCAGAGAATCTACTCCCCATCTCTACTTATCTGCTATGCCTCAGTTTCCACATAACTCTCCACTTTGTCAACTCTGGAATGACCATCTTCAAAAAAATGTTCTAGTCATATAGCCATTTCATTCTAAAGTAGAGGTGCATGTTCTATAGGAGCATATAGACATTATTAGATCCATGCCTATTCTCCTGATGGCAAGCACATTGTTTCTAGCTCTTGGGACAGAACCATTAGAATATGGGATGTAGCTTCTGGAGTGTGTGTAACAGGTCCATTCCACAAGCCCATGTTTCATATTGACTCTGTTGCCTATTCACCTGATGGTATGCACATTGTCATGGGCTGTTCAGACATGATTATTAGAATTTTGGATGTAACTACTGGCCTGGATATAGCAAACCCTTTCTATGGGCACACAAAATCAGTCAAGTCTATTGCCTATTCTCCTGATGGAAAACATATTGTTTCTGGCTCCAGAGACAAGACTATTATAGTCTGGGATGCAATGACTGGTTATTGCAAGGCAGGTCCATTTCTTAGGCATACAGACACCATCAGCTCAGTTGTCTATTCTCCTAATGGAAAATATATTGCTTCTGGCTCTTATGACAATACTATTAGAATTTGGAATGCAAACACTGGTTAGCTGATAAGAGATCTATTTCAAGGTCATATGCACCAAGTAAACTCCATTGCTTATTCACCTTCTGGTGAATACATTACTTCAGTATCTCAAGATGTCACCATTAGAGTTTGGGATATGAGCATTGGTGAATGTGTGCAAGATCTATTTGATGGAGATACAGACTCTATCACCTCAGTTTCCTATTCTCCTGATGGAAGATATATCTTAACTGGTTCTCATGACATGACTGTTAGAGTCTGGCATGCTAGATCTGGAAAATGTGTAGCTGGTCCATTCTTGGAGCATACACATTATATGACTTGGCAGGAATATAATTTCTAGTTCATGGGACAAGACTATTAGAATTTGGGATGTAGCTATTTTGGGACATTCTATCTGCTCTATTGCTTGTTCTCCAAATGGCAAATATATTGTGTCTGGATCTAGTGATAGGACTATTAGACTTTGGGATGCAGCCACTGGTGAAAGTGTAGCAAGTCCATTTGTTGGACATACAGGTGTTGTTCATTCAGTTGCTTTTTCTCCTGATGGAAAGCATATTGCTTCAGGCTCCTGGGATAAAACCATTCAAGTTTGGGATGCAATTACAGGTCAATGTGTAACAGGTCCATTCCTAGGGCACACAGATGAAGTCAACTCTATTTCCTATTCACCTGATAGCAACTATATTGCATCTGCCTCAAGAGGTCATACTGTCAGAGCTTGGGATGTAATCACTGGTCAGTGCACAGCAGGTCCA
>JBBPKB010000720.1:0-11290 GCA_038089035.1 Boletellus dicymbophilus
TACAGGAAAGGTAAATAAGGGTATGTGTTAGGTAATTAGAGGGTTTTAACCTAGGATCATTAGGATCAATGACCCAGTAAGTGTTCCAAGGATAGTGACTACAACTATAATGTACCATTTTGTATAGGTATAGTACTGGTGTTGTAACACTTATAGAATATACTATATTAGTTGGTGAGTATTGACCAATATGGATGGAATTACATAAGCAATATATATATATATATTATAAAGCCATTGATCTGGGCTTTCTATCAATACCTAGGTTTATAGGTCTAGCATCAAAGGTACACTAGCTATTTGCACAACAATCAAAATAGTACCAACATTGGAACAGTTTTGTTGCTCAGTGTACATAGGCATGTAGCCATACTCCTACAGAGTTCATGAAAATTATCTCATATTCTTCTTTGTGGTGTGTAAGGCAGAACTCACTGATCAGTGTGTTTGTCATTGCTTTACCTGTTGTTATTTTTGACTAGCATGCATTAGGTTACCTTTTATGGTAATTGTTAGATAAGCTTAGAGCGTACAAACCTTCGTGTTTCCTCTAGTTTATTCCCTCAGTAGCTTGACATCTACTGAGGGTTCCATAGGACTCCGGTTTCTCGAGACCCCTGCACGACCAGTAACAATTATCGGCAACTTTCAATATTACCCACTTGTCATATCTGTGTTCATGATAGTAATTAGCTCGGCTTCCCATGGCTTGGCTAATCCGGCGGCTCGGCTTCGGCTTCAGCCGGCTTTGAGCCGGAGCCGCGGTCGGCAGCAACAGGACAATGTGAAGTTGTCACACGCAGTCCCATCCTAATCGACAAGACAGTGATGCGATCAGCGTGGCTAATCCTACAAATGTCTTCCTGACTCCCGGGATTTTGTCGATATTGCACTCTCACAATCTTCATTCTTGAACTGGCTGTTTTTTCTGTTTCATCTTTGATGGAGTGGGGGACCGGCACACTTAGCGCAATCATGTGCGCTTCACATACTCTCCGTTTAAACTCTTACCTGCGCCACAGGGTATGCGCTTGAACGCTGAACGTGATTCTGATCACCGACTGACTAATATTGACATTTTCGTATTGTTTGCAGTGCATTCAAAATTTCAAATTTTGAATACACTGCAAACTGTCATAATCCCCGGTGCGTCACTAGTCGCTCGTAATATCAGTCATGACAGGCTTGGGATTCTGCAGCTCAGTCAGCAGAGCATTCAGTCCTTCTCAGCACACTCCACCGCGAGGACTACTTCTCCCAGCTGTTGAATTTAGTAGCAGTGCTATGTCAGTAGACTTGCGATCGTTAGTATATGGCCTGTTACACTGGCACTGGCTGACGTTGAATGTGAGTGGACGCCGGTGGATTTTCTAACGGCTCGAGTACAACTAGTAGGTCACATGACCCGACGTCGACTCGGATGCTGTACAATACATCAGTAAACTTAGTTTCTGCCAGGTCTCACACAATCAAGTGTGTTTCACATACCTCCGTTTTAACCCTTACCGGGTATGCGTAATGATGCTGAACGTGACTCCGATCATCGGTTACTAGCACATATTGGTCATGAAAGGCTCGGCATCCTGCAGCTTAGTCAGTCAGTCCTACTCCAATTCGCCGACAGTCCAGCCCACTCCACCGGGAGGACTACTTCTCCGAACTGTGGAACTTTAATGGTACTACCAGGCCAGCAGACCGGCGATCGTTAGGATATGGCCTGTTACACCCGTACTAGCTGACATTGCCAAATGTGAGTGGACACTGGACCTCGGTGGATTTTCTGATGGCCCGGGTACAGCTACGTCCTACTAGGTGACATGACTCGGATGAGCAGAAAGGTAGCCTACAAGGACGCACGTGCATGCCCAGTCTGGTATAGCCAGGTCGTTATTATAAGTCACGACGCCGAAGCCGAGGTGGGGCAACACCGCGTCCGACTTTCCGTCGTAGCGCCCGCCAAGATCAGACTGCGTCATCATACTATTTATTGACACAAATCGCAGCAACTTGCAGTGCGTACTGGCAAATAGATGCTAGCCCAGCCTCAAGTAATTAATTCCAGCCTGGATCGAGCGAACACCACGGACATGGCACGGTATACCGGTAATACTTCTTTATCCTGCGCAGCAAACGATTGCAAAAAAGAAGCTGTGGTGGCACTTAGCCGTGGATAGAACCTCACAACTCTAAAGCTTGTTGTAATGTCACGCCACGAAAGGGAAGTCGGGCAACCTTCAAGCTTACTTTATAACAGCATTAATCCCAGTGACTTTTGTAGGTGTGATTTAGATAGCTCATACGTGCAGTATGAAACATCTAGCATATCTGCTCAAATCGACCACAGCTCCGCTCATTTTATATGGTTAGCAGATGCTCCCAGAAACATCTAACTTACGCCTGCAAAGGAGGCATCAAGGGTGAGAATGTCAAATTAATGTAAAGGGTGCTATCTAATCTATAGATAGAAGCATAGGCGCACCCGCAGTTAGCTCCGTTGCTGTAGGGCAGTGACATTGACATTGTCCAAGTACTTAAGCGAAGACTGGAAAGTGGGATCTGAAAGCATGTATCGCTATCTCAGGTTTCCGAGCTTCTTTTCTTTCCTTCTGCCAGCACAGTCTACCACTGTGCAATCAGAGAGCCATGTCGATGTCTTGATCATTGGTGCTGGCCCTGCCGGAGTGATGTGTGCCAACGCACTTGCAATGGCAGGCATCCAAGTGAGGATCATAGATAAACGGTATGTAACATGCTTCATTTAGTTTTCATCGCAGTATCCGACTGTTGATCGACTCGGATCTCAGCCCCATCAACGTCCCAGGTGGTCAAGGGGATGGTATACAGCCGAGGACCATCGAAGTATTGAAGAGTTATGGACTTGCTGAGCGTTTCATTCAGGAGGGAAACCAGTTGCACATGAGTGTACGTTAGAGTCGCCGGTTGTTTTGAGTTGCCAAGTCTGACGGGTTGCAATCATACCCCTAGGCTGTCTACAACTCCTCCAATGGCCCTAATGCGGGAATCGAGGTGAGCTGTTTCCGATATTAGGGTGTCTTCCGGGCTTCTGAACGTCGAATCTCAAAGCGTACTGGAAGCGCCTCTGATATCGAACCAACTGCGCGCTATCCTTTCAAGGTACAACTACGTCATTATACATCTATTCCTCGCGCTAAACCATGGACTGTTGGCTAGATAACACTCCAACAGGAAGCAATAGAAAACATTTTCCTTGATTCTATGAGGGAGCATGGGGTGGAAGTCGAACGCCCGAGACAACCATCTGCCATAGAGATTTCAGAAGACCCCAATGAACTGGCAGACCCTTCTTCATACCCGGTGAAGGTGGGCGATATCCTGCTACATTGCCTTAGAGTTTCCCAACAGTAGTCCTTACAGGTCACCGTGGAACACTTAGATGCAGAGGACAAGACAGAAATTATACACGCAAAGTTCGTCGTTGGGGCAGATGGTGAGTCGTACATTAATACTTGCATGGGATCCAGCACCGACATTTTATCTGCAGGAGCACATTCGTGGGTCCGAAAGACTCTGGGGATTGATATGGAAGGCGAACAGACAGGTAATTTATTTACGTATGTGTTGTATTTTTGCTTATGCGTGTTTGATCAACTTGGCTAGATTACGTCTGGGGTGTCGTCGACTTGGTACCAGAAACAGACTTTCCAGACATTCATAAACGCGCCGCTATCCGTTCAGTAAACGGGTCCGCAATGGTCCTACCACGTGAAGACGACATTGTCCGCTTATACATCCAGCTATCGGACAGAGATGTTGTCGATCCATCAACTGGAAGGGTCGACAAGAGTAGAATGAATTCACATAAGCTTCTTTCAGTGAGGATTCCTCAGGGAGTGTTGAAGTTTGTCTGATGATTGCCGGTAGATCGCGAGGAAGATATTCCATCCCTATCGGCTAGACGATCCGAAAGAAATCATATGGTGGTCGATTTACATTAGTATGTTCCTTCCGGAATATTCGTTCACGACTGCTTCAACGAGTAAACTACTTACTAGTCGGCCAACGTGTGGCATCCAAGTATTCTGTCAAGGACCGTGTTTTCATTGTCGGTGACGCATGTCATACCCATTCCCCGATGGGCGGTAAGAAGAGTACTCTTTCTCCTCGTGTCAAAATTAATCATTCGTTTCCGATTCAGGTCAGGGCATGAACGCTGCCTTGAACGACGCACACAATCTCGGTATGCATTCCAACTATATGGCTTCATGTCGACTCAGTAGAGAATATTCGAATATTCAGCATGGAAACTCGCACAAGTTCTCAGAGGATGGTCTAGCCTTTCGCTGTTGAAGACGGTAGGTTTGGAATGTCTTACTCTTATGGAGTCGGGCACATAATGTTTGGTCCTTTTTAGTACGAACACGAGCGCAGGAAATTCGCCCAGGACTTGATAAGCATCGATAAGCAAATTTCAACATTATACTCCGGAAAGCCGAGGACGGCGGAGAACGAGGGTGGTGTATCTCACGAAGAGTTCTCGCGGTCGGTATTTTCCACATGGTATCTCCTGATCATTATTTAGTCCCTTTTTGGCTTTGACAGGGTGCCACAAACATACAGAAGGTTTGTTAGCGGAATCGGAACTCACTATTCTCCGTCGGCGATTGTGGACGCAAAACACCAGGGATGTGCCAAAAGTCTGGTGATTGGAGAAAGGATGCTACCGCAAATGTTTGTTCGGGCTGCCGATGCACGCCCGGTTGAAATACAGGACTTACTTCCTTCCGACGCGCGCTTCAAGGTGTTGGTCTTCGTGGGGGAGCTGACCGAGGCCAGGGTAACCGATCTGAGAGGGCTCGCGGAAGAACTAGACAAGCCGTCGAGCGCCCTCTGTAAATACAGTTCTGATGGGAAGATCTCGAGTGTATTCGACGTGATCACAATTGCTTCGGGCAAGAAAGAGCGCATAAATTACTTGGCCGTCCCGGGATTTTTCCGTCCACACTGGTCAAAGTGAGTGTTTTCCGCCTTGTCCTTTTTTGTTTGATGTATGGATATCCCGTAGGCTTCTTCTGGACGATACAGACATGACCGGGACCAAGGGCGGACACGCATACGAGACCCTCGGCATTGATCCGAAGCTGATCACGCTTGTGATTGTCCGACCGGATGGATACGTGGGGACAATCATACCTTCTACTGCCATTGGAGATTTAGACCAGTATTTTGGCTCGTTCTTAATCCCGTGTAAACAATAGTCAGATTATGTTGTTAATGTTTTATGTATGATTCTATTTAAACAGACGACTCGAATGTTTCTAATGGTCGTATTCCTATCATAATGGAAGAGCAAATACATCGCGTTCGTTTGTGCTATCAGATATGACCCGGATTAAGGGCGGACTAGTCCACCGGGGACATAAAGGAGCGCACGCCACGAGCCTCGGAAGTAGGAGGAGGAAGACGAAGACCCGAGGGGAGGGACCAGGATGGATACCACTGGCCGATCGAGTGTGGATCAGGTGACGGAATGGGCAACGCCAGATGGGGGAAGGGGGAGCAGCGGCAGTGGAATGGACATCACTGGCTGGGGGGGAGTAGCACTGGCAGTGAGAGTATCACAGGCTATTGTGGTGGTGGTAAAACAGTGAGGCGGAGGTTGCGGTGTGAGAATGTCACTGGCACTGGGTGGACCGTGGAGCTTGCGCTCTGCAGGTAGGCTGTGGCGAGGGGTCCTCTACCGTGCCAATACACCTGGCTCTCGGTATCCGGACAGCGGACGAGCGGGCCACGCCGCTTACCTACGCTTGTCCGAAGATCCAGCATGCCGTCAGCCATCCACCCACGCGACCTTATTCACCGATTGTTGCTATTGCCTCCGACAGAGCTCTCAGGCTTCGCCGCCCAGCGCATCCTCCAAATTTCACCTCGCAGCACAACTCAGGCCCGTCGTTAGCTTTAGCTGCATCTGCGCTCACTTCACTCCATCAGCACGTACTCGTCCATGTCCTTTTACGTCGGTGCCCGAGTGCTTTTGCGCCATTGTTTGTCGTGATGCTTAGATGATACCTCGTCACCATCATGGCTAACAGACATTGGCGTGTCCTAGCAAATAACTTTGTTGCAATGCTGTGTGATGAACCCCGTTCCAGCGAGCATCCGCATGTGGGCTGGCCGGCCGGCGGGGTCACAACCTTTGCGTAGTCAAAGCCGGACTTCATGCTTCAAGTTCCCAAGGTCAATCTCCAATTCCCATGCCACACGGCCGCAGCGACCAACTTTCAGCCACGAAATCATCCGATCTGTGGCCTTTAGAAAGAAAAAGAAGAAAAAAGCTTTGGGCGCGAATCACCTTGCACTCGATCGCCGTGAGCCCACCAATCGATTCCTCCTCGCAGCACTGACTCGATCTTCTTGCGATCAACCGCGGCGGCACCTTGTGGTACAACTCATCACCGCTTTGTCGTCATGCGTGATGCCTCACTTTACCTTTACTCCATGCTATTCCGACGGTCTCGGTTGTCTGCTTGTATTCTACTGCTGTGAATTTACCCAACCCCATCTTGCGGCGCTGATTTGGTGGCGCTGATTGGTGTGATAAATATTCTTTAGCGTTTCGAAGTGAGTATCGGCGCTGTGGAGCACCACCAGGTGCGCCTTATCTTGTCATCACCGATCACCAGTCGCTCCACCTACCTTGTATATACCATTTCTTACATGTCGCCACCGGATCATCTCGATCATCAGTCGTTATTCCCGGGAATTCACCAATTTTGTGTCGCACCCATGTCGTCTCGTGGCTCAGCGCTCACCGCTGATGGAGCCTTTTTCCATCCCGCCACTCGGCGCAGCTCAAGCCTCCCATTGTCCCTCGCTCCGCAGTGTTCACCGACATGAGCTCATTGCTGTTGAGTGGGGTCATCTCTTCACAAGCTCATCATATTTTGCAGTGAAGCTGATCATGATTACTTCTTTGTCTGTTAGTTCCCTCCTGGATGATACTTTCACCTTCAAACTCGTCATCGTCCGATTGCAACGTCTACCTCCCTGAATTCATTTTACAGCTATTCGGCCCGACCATAGTTACCTATCTACTCCCTTTCTCTGCTCTTTCGCAAAGAGCTTCATTGCCATTGTGTGATTGCATATTTGGCCATTGCCTTTCAACTTGAATTTCCCTCCGGGAGGTTCCCGGCAGACCCGGAAAGGCTGGCCAGAACTTGGTGTAGGATCTCGTGTCGCACGCCTTCGGCGCGCTCCGATTCCAAGAATTTTCTATAGTTGCGTCCAAGACAAATACAGCTGTCGACAACAGCGCTGGAGCCACAATGATTGAATTTAACCACGTGAATTTCTCACGCTTGGTCTGATCCTGTGCAATCATCGCTTATTTATCTACGAAGATGATATTCCGAGGGGTTCGGAAATCGTACCATACTAGCGTATCTCCATCAATCATCAAGAGATTAGTAATCCGCAGACTTTACATCTATCAGATTTTCCATCGGATTTGTCACTGCGGGTTCGGAGGCGGTGTAAGTAAGTCGATCGGAGCCTCTGAGATCTTCGGGAACGTCGGCTTCCATGCTGAAGCGCAAGGAGTAATGCGGTAACATCTCACAACTATAGCGTAACATTTGCACAAATATTCCGTCAATCAACCGTGCGTGAATTTCAACGAACTTACGAAATTCAATCACATCAGCAAAGTTACAAGGTATCATTTATTTATACGGTACAAGTTACATTGTATATTGTAATTACTAGTAAAGTAACCTTGTCACCATCGTTGCCGTTGCGTTTCCCCCGTTACTGCTGCGGTGGGGCGCACAGTGGCGTTGGGCGCAATTCGCCGTCGTAAACCTACGTTGTTGTGCTGCCGCTGCCATCAATGCTGTGGTGGGGTATGATATTTCAGTAAGGGTGCGCCAATGTGCTGCTCTCGCCGTTGCAGCTGTTGTCGTTACAGTGGGAGCGTGACGTTGCGCTGCTCTTGTTGCTGCTATCGTCATGGTGGGGGCACATCGTTGCGTTGTCCTCGCCCTCGCCCTCGTCCCCATCCATATTGTTGTCATTGTGGTGGGGGTACGCCATTGCCATCGTTACGGTAGGGGCACATACTATTGTGCTGCCCCTATCGCCGCCGCCGTGGTTGGGAGCGCACTATAGCGTTTCCATCGCCCTCGCCATTGTCGTGGGGATGGAGGCATGCCGTTGTGCTTGTCCTCGCCTTCGCTGTGGCCATCATTGTAATAGCGATGGGCTGTTTCGTTGCATTCGCCTTCGCCGTCGTTGTGGTGGGTGTACATCGCTGGCCTGACCGCCACCATGCGGGGATGCACTATTGCGTCCTCGCCCTCGTCGTCGTCGCTGCGGTGGCGGTGCGCTGTTACGCCGCTCTCATCCTCGCGGTCATTGTTTTATGCGGTGGTGTTGCAATGTCCTTTCCGTCACCGTTCTGGTTGGGGGCACACCTTGCATGACCCCCGCGGTCGTCGTTCTGGTCGTGAAGTGGTGTTGCAACATCCTTGCAGTCGCCATTCGGGTTGTGGGTGAGCCCTGCATGGCCCTCACCATCGTCGTATACCTTGTAACTTTGCTGATCAATGCGCACGATCGACTGGACTTCGTGCACCGTTCATTAAATTTCGCGTTGAATTTCACACGCAGTTCATTTGAAATTCGGGCGGAATATTTGTGCAAATATTACGTCCTGTGATCAGAACAGCAAGGCAATAGTTATGTCTGTTACCCCCCGAGTCCACACTCCGCCCGATCCTATCCTAAGTTCCCTAGCCGTACAAAAAGTCTTAAAATTGTTCACCGTATAGGCGCCAACGATGACACAGCTGAATTAAACGATGATGACGACGTCACTAGCACGTATGCTTTAGTCACTACTGCTAGGTCTCGATGTTGTGCAACCGCACACGCACAACATATACTTCTATGCTACTGGCGAGGGATTCGGCTAAATTAGACGGCGTTCAGTCAATAGCTGGATAAGGGAAGAGGATAGCTGAGGGCAGTCGAGTGGGTGTCGAGGGGATCGGAAGGATATGCCACGAAGCGAGGCGAGCCCAACGCTTGGCCTCATCTCCTAGCCACATAGAACCACTCGATAAATTCGTTGCCAACCGACCACACTTACTCATTACTCATCTAACCTCGGCTCTCCACTTTTCCCAGCCGTACGGCAGCGTCACTGCACGTACCTGAATACCCAGAGTCTATTTCAACCCCCATATCTATTTCCGAAACTCCATCAGTCACCGCGACTTGGGAGACCAGCGTAGCTAAAACGGCCGTGTCACAGGAACTTCGGCAGACAGCGGGAGGGAGGGTATTTGAGAAGCGGAGTGATTGTCCTCTTAGTAATGTGGAGTATTTGTACACTCCTGTGTTTGTTCGTTCAGAATTAAGTAGTGTTACCGTCGTATTCGAAGTCATCCCACAAATGTCAATGACCTTGAAGCGAGGTAGTAAAAAAGGTCTTAATGTATGCTATTATTCAATCAAAGTAACACTATGTTCTTGTTATCATGAAAAGCTTGGCGCCCAGTAGTTTAGTCAGCCACATTTCCTCGGGTTCTACTACTACTGGCACCGAGCATCTAGCCCAGACCTTCTCCGAGGCCCACTCCACCAGAATGAGGACTGGACCTAGTGCGGAATGTGGAATTTACGGTGTTTTCAAGTCAACAGTCCGGTGATCGTTTGGATCGGGCCTGTTGCATTGGTACTACCAGTGGCTGACGATTGGAGGATTTTACGGTCACGGTACGGCTACGTCCTGAGCGAAACCTAATATCGGACAGTTAGCCGCGTCTAGGTCAATGATAGACTAGCTATAAGGACTTACATGTGCATACTTATCCTGGTGCGACCAGGCTGGTATGAATCATGACTCCGCGGTGAGGCAGTCCGTGAGTCCCCGTCACTGCGGCGGCCGGTCAGAATCCTAGTGCATACTATCATGCTTTTCGTTGACATTGAAATATCGCAGCAGCAGCACGTACCGACGAACAGATGGCGGCTCATCCCTAAGTGATTTTCTCTTTCGGCCCGGATTGAGCCAACACTACGGACATAGCACGGTAAGTATGTGTACCGGCATTCCATCTTCATGCCGCGCAGTGAACGATGGAAAAAAAAGATGCTGTGGTAGTGCTTCGCTGCGGACAGGCGTCACAAGCTTGAAGGCTTGTTGTCGTGTCGCGGCTACGAAGCGTACATTTTGAAGGGAAGTTGGAAAATCTTCAAGCTTACTTTACAACATCATTAACATCAATGCTACTTGAGTAGGCGTCATTTTAGGTGGCCCATAAAATATCTAACACATCTGCTATAGCCTCACTCGTTTTAGATGGCTGATAGACGCAGTCAAATATATCTAGCGCGGCCGAAAACATATAAATGCGACCAAAACATCTATACGTAGCCAAAAGCATCTAGACGCGGCCAAAAACATCTAAACACGCCCGCAAAGTGGGCGTATCTGGTGGGAATGTCAATTCGCTGTAAAGAATGCTGTCTAACCAACAGACAGTAAGCATAGGCGCACCCGTAGTTAGCTCCGTTGCTATCAGGGGAGTGACATTGTCCAAGTACTTAAGCGAAGACAAGAAAGTGGATTCTGAAAGCATGTATCGCTATCTCAGGTTTCCGAGCTTCTTTTCTTTCCTTCTGCCAGCACAGTCTACCACTGTGCAATCAGAGAGCCACGTCGATGTCTTGATCATTGGGGCCGGCCCTGGCGGAGTGATGTGCGCCAACGCACTTGCAATGGCAGGCATCCAAGTGAGGATCATAGATAAACGGTATGTGGCATGCTTTATTTAGTCGTCGTCGCAGTATCCGATTGTTGATCTACTCGGATCTCAGCCCTATCAATGTCCCAGGTGGTCAAGGGGATGGTATACAGCCAAGGACCATCGAAGTATTGAAGAGTTATGGACTTGCTGAACGTTTCATTCAGGAGGGAAACCAGTTGCACATGAGTGTACGTTAGGGTCGCCAGTTGTCTTGAGTGACTGAGTTACCAAGTCTAACGGGTTGCAATTACACCCCCAGGCTGTCTACAACTCTTCCAATGGCCCTAATGCGGGAATCGAGGTGAGCTGTTTCCGATATTAGGGTGTCTTCCGGGCTTCTGAACGTCGAATCTCAAAGCGTACTGGAAGCGCCTCCGATATCGAACCAACTGCGCGCTATCCTTTCAAGGTACAATCACGTCATTATACGTCTATTCCTCGTGCTAAACCATGGACTGTCGGCTAGATAACACTCCAACAGGAAGCAATAGAAAATA
>JBBPKB010000721.1:0-11283 GCA_038089035.1 Boletellus dicymbophilus
CGAAAAAGAAAAGGAAAGGAAAGGAAAAAAAAAAAAACAGCAATTCAGCAACTCACAGCGGTACCTGGAATCGTTCCCAAAAGTCACTGACGCCCGTAGATATCAGATCGTCGAGTATGTCGGGTCTGGCGTCCCTGCCCATCCTCCGTTGCAGCGATTTGTGTGTCTGGACATTCAGATTCTTCAGCCCGGTCACCCGTTCGATGACATTGTATTCGGGAATGGCGGACGGAGCCGTTTCGGAGGACGAAAAGAAAAAAGAGAATGCAGCGAGTAAGACAGTAAGAGCAAAGAGCCTCGTCAAGGTGTTTCTTCTGAGGGTGATCGCCATCAGGGTTTCATGGGTTTCAAAATTCACTACGTTAGTAGCAGCGTATAAATTAATTTGCTACATTATAATACATTTATCCGAACGCAAACAAATGCCGACCTTAGCTCAGTTGGAAGAGCGCAAGACTGTAATGGGTAATTCATCTTGATGTCGCCTGTTCGAACCAGGCAGGTCGGAACAAATTTTTACTTTGATATTTGCAATTTAAATATGTATTCAATGTAGTTGAACTAAGGTTGGTCATTTCACTTATCCAAGAGATAAAACAGCTAGCCAACAATAGTTACACATAGGGGATATCAGGTTGTCTGTAGTGCATTTTAAATTTGGAATTTAAATGGCACTAAGATTTAGAATGAATCATGTTTCTACTTTTCACTTTTTTAAAGGATTGAAGAACTAGTTAATTTTTTACTATAATTGACTACCTAATTGAGGTGACAGCAAGTTGGAGTCATAAGTAGACAGTGAGCTGCTGTGAGCAAAGAAAAATCTATAGTATATCTACAACACTATTGTTATGACCTTATGTTAGATTAACAAACACACATGCAGCCACTGGGCTGACTAGCATGGACAGTCATTATACTTTGCATGAGCACATGTGCTCTATCCCACCAGCACCTGTCATATGTTCCTTTAACTGTACTTTTTGCTCATTCCTCATTATGTACTTGTATTCACCAGGCTGTTTTATGCTTGACCCTCTTTTTTCCTCTTTTATACTGTACTCTTGAACTCACTGCACACCATATTTACTTGAGTACCTCAGTCTACTATATCTTGTGATTGAGTTTGTGTGCCAGTAATTTAACACTTCAGGCATGATGACTGTTGAACACACTGGCTGGACAATCTTGCAGCTTCTACTATGGCTGGTGATGATAGAGCATGAAAGAGTATCCTAGAAGGAATGGGCTGACTCTCTCACTGAGGAGCATGGTGATGAAGGAAGAATAAAGCCAAGTGATGAGATGCAGATGCATTTGACAAGCAGAGATCTTGAGTAGAGGAAACTACATATGTTCAAGTGTGAGACACTAGTCTGTAGTGGATGGTTATTGAGAAAAGATACAAATTGAGTGAAAAGCAGCTTAGCTTCTCTGACCAAAAGGGTTGGGTTTATATAATACAGTTTAAGTGGAGTTTAAATATATACTAAGTATAAATGACTAAGTAATAAGTAATGGATGACTTGGAATGAGTCATTATGAGTCATATAGATTCAGAACTATAAATAATCCTTCTATGACATTCTATATGGTGTCATTAATCAATAAGTAAAATATATTTATAGAATATGTGAGATCACTCTACAAGTTTCAACAGTGTAGAATAGTGAATAAAGATATGATAAGAATAGATAGGGGCTCTGTCTCCTTGATACATTGTAGCTCAAGTCTCATGACTGAATGCCAACAAAGATACAAGTGGATTAGGCCAGGGTACTTGGTAGATACATTCAACTATTTATACTTTAAGGAGTATGCACACAGACTGAGCTGTGCTGCTATCCCAAGCCTAAATAAAGAGAAGGGTCACCAAGTATGTCCAGCCAAATACAGAAGCTCATTGGTACAGAGTGTAGAAGGCTCACTGTAACCTGTAGGATGCTTATACAGTAGACTCTCTCCTAACACATACCAGGTTAATGTACACTCCCTCATAGTACATACTTTTTTGGATTTCTTGACTTGGTTTGCAGGGATTTCATAGCTATAACACATAATACATACCCATAGCTCAGACAATGCTGATATGTAATTATATGATATGGTTTTTTTTGTATTCCAGGATGGAAGGAATAGTCTGAAACACCAGATCTTTATTATGAAACCCATTGAGACTCAGAAGAAAGGATAAGCAAAGCTCCAGCATCAGATATGGGACAAAAATATGAAGCTTGAAGCCACACTAAAGGCTCACCAACTAGTTTTAGACAAGGATCAGGAGTGGTTGGATATGGCTGGAGATCTTATAGATGAAGACCAAGTGATTGATACTCTTGATTGTGCTTCAAACTATAAGTGTGGTCTCAAAAGGCTGAATTTGTATGACAAATCTGTTGTAGAGAAGCTACAGTTGCTGGAAGTGCTATTCAAAGAAGTGCAAAGGTATGAAGAATTTATTTTAAAAAATTTATGCTAAGTTTATTTATAGCCTCTGAACCATCAGAGATGGTCAGTGGTAGACTGCTTAGAATCCAGTATTTACAAAAAAAGAAAATGCCATATTGGCTCAGTGGATCAAGACCCTCAACTGGCTACATGCCAGTGGAGAAAATCAGATGAAAATGGCTACTCATTTTGATAAAAATGATCCAACCCTTTGTCTCAAGCAGCATAGAATATTATCTTGGTATGGTAATGAAGAATGATGGTGGATGCAGTATGAAATGAGTACAAAATCATGTTTGGCAAAATAGATTTGTCAAACTCAACATCCAAAGTCAAGGAGATATTGTATCTTTGAGTCTCAAAGGTGACAGCTGATGTTCTCCTCCTTACTGGCAAGGTTCTTTGTCAAAAGTGGAAGATATTTGCAGATATGGTTGGCATGCTAGAGGATGAGCATTTGCATCTTAGTGATGGATGTTTGACTTGGTATAAGGCAAGATCTGGATTGAAGCATATAATATGCCACAGTGAAGCAGTTTTGGCAGCTACTGAGAATGTTGAAAAGGAGCAGTGTGTGTAAAAGAGCTTATTGAGAAGGGTAAATATCAGAAACACAACATTTTTAATATTGATGAATTCTCATTAAACTATGTGTGAGTTTCCATTTCACTTTCAAATAGCTGTGTGTGCATCTAAACAATTGGAATTTTATAAGCATGCATGGTTTTGTGAACAAGTAACTATCTAGCATCAAAGGAAAAAAAACTTGGTTTACCCATTTGTTAACTACAAATATGGATGGCTCAGCCATACTTCCTCTACTCATTATTGGGAAGGTCTAGAAGCCATGAATAAAACAGGGTCATAATATAGTTCTTATTATTGAAACAATACAAAGACTTGGATGATAGCCTCTATTTATCAGGAATAGTTGTTAGAGTGGGATCAGAAGCTACACAACAAGGGAAGAAAGATTCTTCTTTTTCAAGACAACTTCTCAGGGCATGTTGTCCCAAGTATGCTTACCAATATCCATGTTGAAAAATTTGAGCCAAACCTTTCAGTGCATATATAGCCAAACAATCAAGGAATCATCTGTTGTTGTTGTTTTAAGGCACTCTACTGGGCCAAATTCATTCATTGCACAGTGGATCACTATGAGGCTGATATTACTCCTACAGAAATCTATGATACTAATCAACTTGATGTGATATAACTTGCTCATGATGCATGGAATAAAGGGAGTTTTAGCATATCATGATTCTCAGTCCACCAGCTGCTAGTGGAGGGTTCATCCAATTTGAGACCAGCAAGGACAATGTGGAGTTGTGGTGTCATAGCTGCAGGATTGTTCCAAGCAGACCAAGCAAAAAAGGTGTCTTCACAGTGGGTGAGCCAACCATAGATAGGCTACAGCAGGTTTGAAGGGGCCAGAGAATGTTGGAATTTCAAGCTTTGATGTTTTCATGAGCTTAGCTGGGATGGTGGCACTCTGTCCAGAACTTGAAGATAGTCTTGAGATGCCTTTGGGAACAGCTGCTACAGATGGTGAAGATGGTAAATTCCTAGGATTGGACATTGAGGAGTATAGAGCAAGGTGGGGTGGAGGGTCCCAATGTGTATACAAAAGAGTGAGATGACACATGTGAGAGTGTAGCCAGCATGATGAGATGGACAGGTTCAAATCTAGAATGCAAGGAGCTTGAACTGGTGAGAACAGTGATGTAGATAAGACATGAGAGTGGTAGTATTACAGCACAGGTATTTTTTACCTATCTTTCAACCATTTTTCTGGTCTTTTTTGACCTACCCAATGCTCTTCCACTACTGCCCTATACTTCTGTACTTCACTGAACCTGGCCTGGACCACTCACTGGCACTGCCTTCCCACATAGCCCAGTGGCTCTCCTGATCCTATTCCACCCAGCCCAATGGCATAACACACTCTTTGATCCTATCTTTCCTAACTAATAGCACAATGTCCTCATGACCCTTTAATGACTCATCACAACCCTCAGCCAATGGCAGTAAACCCTCTTATCTAAGCTGTGCACAAACCTGTGTATGGACTCCTGTGTGGCTATGCAAACCAGTATATAAATGCTTGGCTGTGTATGGAAGTCTGAGAGGCTATGCTAAAGGCTATACATGGAGCTCCTATGGAACTCCTTTTCCTTTTGATCCTATTTATATTCTGTGCCCTGTTTTATTTATTGAATCTCAGTACCAATGGCATTATTCCCTCTTATCTTATTTAAACTCAGGACCAATAGCATATTTAGCTCTAGTATACAAACAGGTACTCATAGGTACAAACAGATGTAAACCCTAGTTTAGTATATAAAGGCATGATGCCCCACCAAGAGCCTCAGTTTGCTCTCTTGGTGTTTCCCTCTCATTGGTCCACTGAAATCACTCCCTCAAAGTGCTCCAATACCAGGACACTTTGTTGTAGGGTTGACTATTGCCTATCACAGTGTACTCACCTGGTTGCCTTGTTACTACCATCTAACAACCTTGACATTTTCATTGCTGACTTGTTGCTAGCATACAATGACCTCAGTGGTTTGTTTTGTTGTTTTTCTTTACCTGGTCTTTGACTGTGATACCATTCAATACCTGGTCCTTTGGGTGGTTGTTTCATTAGAGCAAACTCACACATATCACTGAAGCTTTGTTCTGCTTCCTCTATAGAGTTCTGGTAGAGCACTCTCTCACACATCTCTCACCAATCAGTCTGTCCTTACCTGATGTACTTCTGACCCCCTTTTCCTCTCTCTTGGCTTAATTGCCACCCTACATGCCAATCCTTGAAGGCTTGGACTCTGAGCTCTTTTGGACACAAGTTTCCTCTTTCCCAGGTGTTGATGTTTGTATAACATATGATGATAATGGATTGAGTGAGCAGCTAGTGCCATGCCACCTTCTGTGAGTGGGCTAGACAGGAAGATTTCCTCAATTTAGGCAGTCCTATTGTGGATATTCAGATCCCCTTGGTAGACACAAAGGGTTGTCTCGACAGTCATTGGATGTGTCACAAGAATTCAGTGGTTGAGCTATTAAGTAAAAAACCCATCCCAGCAAGTTTGGTTGTGCAAGATACCATCCTCTTGGCAACACTCCTTTAGGTGATTTTGAAGAATACATGGATGCCCATGTGCAGTCCTGAGAACATGAGCTACTCAAGTGCTCAGAGGATTCTTTGAGAAAGATCAATATCATATAATGATAAATGTGCTGTCATTGGGAGCACAGTCTCTAGCCTATAAGGGCATGCTATTGGTAACATTGTGTTGTTATTTTTTGACTAGCATGCATTAGGTTACCTTTTATGGTAATTACTAGATAAGCTTAGAGTGTACAAACCTTCATACTTCCTTAGTTTATTCCCTCAGTAGCTTGACATCTACTGAGGGTTCTATAGGACTTGGGTCTTTCTCTGTCAAGACCTCAGCATGACCAGTAACAATTATTGGCAACTTCCAATACATTGGTTATGTGGCCAGGCACTGACCAAGAAAGTTAACTGGTAGAATTGACTATGTGGTAGGACCAATGGTCAATGGAATGTTATTGATAGCAGCAGGCTACACAACTTGACACTAGGAGAATTAATCTCTGAATCATGAGATAGGCAGTATGGCCCCAGCAAACATCTCAGTTGAAGACTGGACCAATTTGGTCAATGGTTTTAACCAATCACTGCAGAATATTGCTGATACACAGGTGGCAGCAGAATTAGCCAATCAAAGAGTACAGGACCTGGAAAAACAGAGAGAAGTCCTGCAAGAATCCTTGAATCACACAGATCAACTATGCACAGAAGCCAATGACAAGGCCATGGAAGCTGAACAGCATAATAGGAACCTACTAAGCATAGACCTGTGGGCAGACACCAATGATGGCAACCTAGGAGGAGGTACCTCAACTGGAGGATCTGGCAAGGCAGTTGAAGTATTTGCTGACCCAGGAAAGTACAATGGTTTAGCCAAAGATTTTGATGAATGGTGGATCAAGATGCAAGCTTAGTGGGACTGTAACCCCAAGCAATTTGATAAAGACAAGCCTGCAGGGCTTAAAGCTAGGGTCTATGCAATCCTGTCTTACTTAACTGGACAGAAGGGATCCAACTATGTAGAAACCAAGTTGGTCAGTGTGACTAAGGGAACATCAGCACTTTTGCACTCATGAGAGGCTGTCATAACCATGATTGAAGATATCTTTTGACCTTTGTTACAAAAGGATTGGGCATCAAAGCAATTGATGAACCTTCATCAGAGGAATACCCCTATTGATAACTTCTGCACAGAGTTTTGGAGCCTCTGGCATAAGATTAGCTACAAGGAAGACCTTGGAATGTGGGTCCTTGAGCACAACATCAACAAGCATATCACACTGGAAGTCTTTAAGGGTACAAGACCCAAGTAAGTAGCAGACATGTTTATCTATATTTGAACTATTGGCAAGAAGTTCAAAGCCTACAGGATGTTTTTCAATCCTGGCAAGGAGCAAAATGGCTCCAGCATCAGTAGGAGGGAGCAGAAACACTCAACCCAAGTCAGGGCCTTTGGACAAGACACCAGTATGATGAAATGCTTCAACTATGGAGAGACTGGGCATGGATTCACAAAGTGTCCCAAGAAGTCTATCAAGTGCAAGAGCTGTGGGCTCTTTGGCAATCAGCACAAGGATAGCTGTTACCACAGGAAGGCTAGGAACTTTACAAGACCTCATGTGTCATCTGATGCCAATGATTCCAACTTTGATGAGGAAGGAGACTTCTCAGCCCAAGAAATCAGGGTGAGAAAGGATTCAACCCCCTTGTACAAGGGCATGAGCTATGAAGAGCTCCAGGCACACTTCTATGACAAGAAGGAAGCAGAAGAAAGGTCCAGTGCTTCTAGCAAGTTGGGAAAAGTCTAAGCAGCAAGATGGATCTAGACCTCTCACTGCAGAAGTATAGGATTCTCCACTGAAGGAATATCACAGACATGGATCTAAAGAAGGGTATCAATGATCATAAGCCAACAGGGTCTCTTGTTGATCAAGAGCTTGGCTGGAGTGCCAAACCAGTACTTTATTCTGTTAAACCCCCTTCATCCATAGACAATCCAGAAGTCTGAATGCAATATGCCAATGGATAAGAAGTCAAGTTGGAAATAACTGTAGCATCTATCTGACATCCACATGACAGGTGATGAGTACAAGCCTTTCTTGATAGTGAAGCAATGGGCACCAGCATACATATAGGCTAGGGTAGGAGGAAGAATTTTCTCCTCCAAAGACTTCAAGAACTGCACACTATCACTTTTGTGAATGGCTCTATGGGAGAACAGGAATATGTCACAGACATTATCATTGAGTACCAAGGCCACAGAGAACAACTGGAGGCAGATGTCTATGATCTAGGAGCAGACAGAATGTTCCTTGGATATGACTGGCTAAAGGCCCACAACCCAGAGATTGATTGGGTTGCAGAGATAGTCAATATGACCAGATATCCACCCTCTTGTAGAGAATTGGAAAAGATGGATCATCTCTGAAGAGTTGAAGCAGAAGAGCACAGGAGTGCCCAACATATGGCCAGTAGGAAATTAGTGCTGAACACCACAGACTGTCTTTATGAACAGAACAAGGGAAAGGCTGAAGTCAAACCTGAAGACCTTGTCTTGAAGGAGTTTCACAAATATCTCCATGTGTTCTCAAAGAAGGAGTCTGAGCACATACTGCTCCAAAAGCCATGGGATCATGCTATTTATCTAAAAGATACCTTTGTACCAAGGAAGGAATTACTCATCCCTCTGTCCCCAGATTAGCTGAAGGAATGCAACAAGGTGATCAATGAAGATCTAGCCAAGGGGTACATCAGACCCTTGAAGTCTCCTATGACATCACCAGTATTCTTTGTGCTGAAGAAGGATGAATTGAAATGACCAGTCCAGGATTACCGATATCTGAATGATTACACAGTCAAGAATAACTACCCTCTGCTCCTCATATCTCAGCTAGTGGACAAGCTGAAGGGAGCAAAGTTGTTCATGAAGATGGATCTTCATTGAGGATACAAGAACATGTGAATCAAGGAAGGAGACAAGTGGAAGGCCACTTTCATCACACATTGTGGAGCTTTGAACCCCTCATCATGTACTTCAGACTGTACAACTCCCCTTCAACATTCCAACAGATGATGAATGAACTCTTTGCTGACATGGAAGGAGTAGTTGTGGTCTATATTGACTATATCCTGATCTACACAGATGGAAAGGATCCAAAAGAGCATGACAGGATTGTGGAGGAAGTGCTGAAGCACTTGTTGGAGAACAACTTGTTCCTTAAAGTGGAAAAGTGCCAATTCAGGGTCAAGGAAGTTGAATTCCTTAGGATGATCATAACTGAAGGAAATGTCAAGATGGACACAGACAAAGTGAAGTCCATTCTGGAATGGCCAACACCTAGGAACATGAAAGGCATGTGAAGTTTTTTAGGACTAGCCAACTTCTACTGAAGGTTCATTGAAGGATATGCTCAGATAGCAAGACCACTCAATGACTTGACAAAGAAAGATATTCCTTTCAAATGGGATGACCTCTAGGAACAGGCTTTCTGAGCTCTCAAGCAGAAGTTCACTGCTGTACCAATTCTAGCCATCCCTAATATTGACAAATGCTTCCAGTTGGAGACTGGTGCCTCTGACTATGCCACAGGCACTGTCCCCTTGATTGAGATTGATGACAAGTGGCATCCTGTTGCCTTCTCATTGTACTCCATGTCCCTGGAAGAAAAGAATCACTCCATCACCAATAAAGAGATGCTCAGTGTTATATGAAGTCCTAAACAATGGAGACATTATCTTAAAGGAGCTCATCAAGAATTCAAGATATGGAATGATCATGCCAATCTCCAATGGTTCATGAAGAGACAAGATCTCAATTGAAGACAAGCCCATTGGGCACAATACCTTTCTAAGTTCAATATCAAATGGGTGCATAAAGCTGGTGTACAAATAGGGAAGGCAGACACCTTGTCAAGAAGAAAAGACCATGCCATAGGCATCAAGGATGACAATAAAGGTGTACAGGTCATATCATCTAGCCAAATGGCTACAGCAGGCTGAGCTTTGAAGAGACAACCACAAAGTGATAATCTGTGGGAGAGATTCCAACAACAGGAAGTGCATATGATGCACAAATCAGACACCCTTAAGGAAAGGATTAGGCAGGAAATGACCCTGGCCAAAGAACAGAAACTATGTATGGGAAATGAAGTATGCTTCATGGAGGATGGACTCCTCATAAATTTGGACAGACACATCTGTATACCAGATAATCCTGAACTCCAAATGGAGATCCTATGATAACACCATGACTTGCCAATCACTGGCCATCCAGGGATAGAGAAGACACTTGAGCTAATTCAATGAAGCTATACCTAGCCAGGAATATCTATATTTGTCAGGGATTATGTGTCCAGATGTGAATGCTGCACATGCTTCAAAGGGTCCAATCAGGCCCCTGCAGGAAGGCTCCATCCCCTGGACTTACCTGACACATCCTAGAAGGATATCTCAGTAGATTTCATCACAGATCTTCCTCCCTTTCAAGGGTTTGACTCTACCCTCACTGGCATAGATTTCTTCTCAAAAGAAGTGGAGTTCATCCCTTGCTACAAGACAGTTATGGCCATGGATACAGCTCAACTGTATTTACACAATGTCTGGAAGGCCCATGGGCTTCCTTCTACCATCATATCAGACCAAGGACTGCAGTTCATGTCTTAGGTCATGCAGGATCTCTGCAAACAGTTAGGAATCCAGTTGAAACTGTCAATGGTCTATCATCCTCAAACTGATGGACAAACAGAGCAAATGAATAGGGATCTTCAGCAATACCTATGGCTCTTCACTTCAGAGAAACTGGACAAATGGACAGAGTGGCTACCACTTCCATAGTTCAGTTACAATTTGAAGCTTCAGGCTTCTACACTGAAATTGCCATTTGATGTCACATGCTCCTATACTCCTCACATGGGCTTTGAGAAGTTCACCATGAAAGCCCCTGCTGCTGATGGCTTTGCCTTGCAGATGAAGGACACCCTCAATCAGGCATGCTCTAACATGGAAAAAGCACAACAGCATATGAAAGACCAAGCTGACAAGCACTGCTCTAATACACTCTCCTATATGGTTGGTGATTAGGTCTGGCTTTCTATAGACAATCTCATTCTGCCTCACCCCTCCTGCAAGCTAACAGAGTGGTGGCTCAGACCTCATTCCATTACCAAGTTGGTCAGTGACAATGCTGTGGGACTTCTCCTCCCTAGGTCAATGAGGATTCATCCAGTTGTGAATATTTCATGGGTCAAAACTTACAAGGGTCTATTGGAAGGACAACCATCATTCAAACCAGGGCCAGTTCTGGTCTTGGAGGACCATGACATCAAGTATGAGGTCAACTACATTGTGGACTCTTGCTTCAAAGGCCAATGCATTGAGTACCTTGTTCATTGGAAAGGTTACTCTGACAAAGATCATATCCAGGAACCTAAATCCCACCTCACCAATGCTAAGCATGCTATTAAAGACTTCCACAAGGCTTATATGAATGCTCCTTGTCCTCTCCAAAAGATGAAGTATGGTGACTTCCTAGATCATGTTGGTTTCTACTGGTGTAGCATGCCCATCCCTGAAATGGATACCCTTTACAATAAGCTGGATAACAACTTCAACATCTTTGACACTGCTATGGAGGACTTTGATACTGCTATGGCAGAACTGGCTGCTTCTCCTTAATTGTTCAGAGGCTGATTTTTAGTGGAGGGGTAGTGTTACAGCACAGG
>JBBPKB010000722.1:0-11283 GCA_038089035.1 Boletellus dicymbophilus
TGCACAGCGTGCAGTCCCGTGACCTGGCGGTTGGTGAACCAGTAAGGATGCTCCTGGACCTCGGTGCCATATTGAGAGTGGAAGGAAGGCCAAAAGTTGAGGACGACACTCTGAAGACTTTTGAAATCTGGCAGCGAACAGAAGGCCTCTGTAAGGGCGTCTTCAAGATCTGCGATCTCGAGCTCGTCGCAAGTACCTGCATGATACACACGAATGTCAGCTGTTTGTGAACGAAAACATCATTGGAAAAGAAAAACATTACCCTCTGTGCCCGCAGGAAGAAGACAAAACTGAGCATGATCGCGCTGGTCGTACACGACCTCGCGCACGTGAGCAGCGAGGGAGGGAGAAGCAAGGATGCTCCGGAAGTTTTGCGCGCTCTGCACACTATTGCGGATGTGCACTTGATGGAACGCGTGAGGCGTGACGAGGTAGTTGCAGGTCGAGTTGACGGAACGGAACGCAAGGAGATCAGAGGCGGAGGAGATGTTCTGGGCGACAACGCCGACGAGTTCGATGGGAAGGTTCTTCATGATTGAGGAGGAGACGACAAACAGCGGTGGGGGACATGTGAGCCTGATTTACCCAGCTTTTTATACAGCGGAATGGGACGGGAGTTGTGCCTCCCGATGCGGCGTGTGTCAGATGGTCTGGCTGAGAGGTCGGGTCCGTCTCGATCCAGCGGTGTCAGGGGGACGAGCGCACCCTTTAGACCTCTCGTAAATACCCGCGTTTTGCACTGCCCGTGTAAATATGAAGGTTTTTCGAGATAAGCCCCTCCGAAAAATATACATGCTAGCATCTGCACACAGGCATAGGCATTCGAGGCAGCCCAAAACATTGCGACATTTTTTTCCGCAGTTGGTTCTATGACATTTTACATTCCAGGATGAATCGAATCTCCAGGCTCAGAAGAAACTCGTTAATAATTGTTTTTTTTCCTGCCACAGTGTTTGAATGCCACTGCGAAGCACCGACAGGCTATACACTGCTTCAAGTTGAACATCGAGACCATACCCAATTCGTCCAAGTTTTAGCGACGGCAGTCGGTGGAAAGTGGCCCGTGAATCCCGGGACAAACACTATCGCCCGCTTATTTGACTTGACACCTTCCATTGCCACATCTCAACATGTATATGACTTCTCGGCCGCCGGTTACGAAGCACAAATATTACAATCATCGCGTGCGGGTGTGCAAGTCATGGATCTCCGGCCGTTGCTGCAATAACTTTTTCCACCGTGGTGCATATCATACTCAGGAGGCATACTACATACACCTTGATCCACGGATACAAAAAACGCAACCTGGTCCAGTCGGTTGTCCTAGTTCTCATCGCAAATGCACGCCCAAGGCGACTTGACCTCGGAAAGTGGTACTCCATAATAGTCTAGTACGCCGTACGGAAATAATTATCAATTCGAGGGCGGTGACGATGGTGATGGCAGATGTAAAACCTGATACACAAACTGCGATGTAGGACGTGTCATGAACTGTACCGATCATGAGCCAGGTTGACACATGAAGCACCTCGCGCAACTCGGTGCGTTCGTGATCGGAAACATCCAGTTTGATTTGAGTCTAGTCCAAATATGAAAAGTCGTCTTTCCCTCGCAGAGAAACTGGCACAGTCATGTCGGTGTAGCATTCCGAGGTATGAAGTATGAGATCTGAAACATTTGCGATATGGGCACAATGTGTTACTATCAAGACTTTCGCCTAATTGTGGTGCTGCAACACCACACATACCGCTGCCAAGGATTCCAGTCCGAGTATTGGTTCCTATCTTCCGTCGAACTGTATTTTCCTGTTTGGTATATGTGACACGACTGTCGATTTGGACCCGTCATGCCATGTACGCTCAGGTCCTCGATAATGATTTTTATTGTTACTTTAGCGTCTTATTGAAATTAATGCCGAGACTCATACAGTAGGTACCACTGTCATTTCTGTTGGATAAATCCAGCTGATCTGTTTAGTTTGATACCTGTTTAAGATCCCTTCGGCGTCCATGTCGTTCATAGCGAGGGAGCTTAAACCGCACTGAGCGACGTAAACGGACCTGTCGCGCGGATTTGGAAATCAATGCCCCTTTAGCCACGAACATCCGCAATTAATTTTTATAGCTTCTAATGCTGTGGGTGTTTATAACACTGTTTTGGTACCCATGAGGCTTGAGCTCGAGCTGTCGAGAAGTGTTGAAGCATAGATAAGCAGACAAAAAACTCGATTAGTCCGGACAAACGTTTAAGCATATCCCCGGACGGGAACGGTCTATGGTTCTTGGAAATCACAACAATACGTTTGTGATGCGCCGCAAAATCTGTTTTTTTTTCTTGTGAGATCGAGCGCATCAAGAAGTGTATTACCGAAATACTGGTCGATCCGATTGCAAGGAGACCGTCGAATCTCACTTCCGGAAATCTTAGATTCGTGTCACTAAATATTTGCTATATCTGTGGACTTGGATCATAAAAGCCACCTATAATACAGCACAGGACTTGTCTGACCAATGAAACGAAGCTAAGGACTTATCCTGACCTTACATCGCGCGTGGTCGTCGCTAGCCCCCGAATTGGACTTATCAGCAAGTGCGAACCCTATTGATTACGAACGCCTTAGTGAAACACAGCATTTATCCCTCTAATGGGATAGGCTGTACTGAAAAAAAAAAAAAAACAAGGACGATTACAAAGTTATAGCCGTCCTGCCCAGCTGGTGGTGCCCAGATAGAAAGAAAAGAAAAAACGAAGTGATGTGATCACAAAGTCATAACTTATCGGTCATTCGTTCATCATGATACCTCACCGGTGGCGCTGCTCAGGACTTGAATGTTCCGTAAACGGGTGTCTCCGGACAAAAGATGTTTGGACTTGCTGGGCGTCCGAGTCTGTTTTATGAAGCACCGCCAAATTGCCTGAGGTAAACATAGATGGCCATTGCCCAGCGTGAACGTACCTTCATGTGACCTCCCGGGCCTTGTCCCTGCCGAGAGTGATGTCAATCGCACTCTATCCGGAATCGTGTTGTTGCCGACTCAGTAGCCATTGGTCCAGACATGGCTGCTGAGCTTCTAGAAAGTATATTGCGAACAAATGAACTTGAATCACAACAAGTTGTTCGGACCGTCGCCAACAGTGGACTGAAACATACGAGTGAGGTAATGCTTGTGACCTTTTTTTGGTCTGAGAGCGCCCCAGACCTCAAATTTCAGATTCTTTGCTTCCATTTGGATCAGATACGCATGGTATTCTTGTTGTGCCTATCATCATTGGATGATGCAGCGTACTATGCCCATTGGTTCAGCAATGTTTCCATCACAATCATTCACCCGGGGTAAAACCTATGATGTGGGGGGTGCTGTGCGAGCGACGAGCCCACATTTCCTCCATTCAAACATCGACCGTCCTGTGTGTCGCCGTCATGTTCCAGAAGGAAGTTGATCACCAACCTGAGGTCCGCTTAAAACCTTTCTATCTCCCGCCGTTATTCCTCGGGCCCGGGGCGGGGGGTAAAGGTGCAGCCCAAACAATAATGTTGGGGCAATGAGTACATTTCGTTGTCACCTCCGAGAGGCCAACCATTTTGACATGAGAACAAATGGCCGCCCGTAGTCCAAGGTTTGCCACCTCCACGTGGCTCTCCACCTGGGGTCTTCGAACTCCGATTCAGACATTTGTTTGGCAACGACTTTTTATGGAAACGCCAGGAAAAGCTCCGTTTCTTGCAAACACCTGACCAAACTTGCTGTTCACATGACAAGACAGAACGCTCTTTTTTGGTTGCTGCAGGGGCCTGAAATTTACTTACTGTGAGATGGGCGGTTATTATCCACAACTCGCGGAACCTTGAAAGAATTACAGCACAGAACACAGAAACCAACCCGGATCTCGGAAAAGAGCCTGAGTAACGTGGCTTAAAGGAGACTGGGTGGAAAAAAAAGAGACAAGTGTTTTGCGGTTAAAGAAAATGCGGCATGGAAATGAGGATGCGGCTTCAAAGCATCAAGTTCCATCTACGCCCCGTTTGGTATATGGTAATGCGGTTTTTCCCTAACTGGTAAGTACCAAGTTCTCACATAATGCGCTGTTGATCTAATCATCCCAACCCTCTGACATGTTCGGACGATGTTTAGGGCGCGTGATGCTCCCAGATGTGACACACCATCAGACCCTCGAGTGACAGCCCCTGGCTCAGCAGCCAAGAAATGGGGTTATCGATGGGGCACCTAATGACCTGCTTTGAAGTTGGCTGATGATCATGATGCGGCGGCCCAGGTGGCAATGCTGCTTTATATTTTCACCTGAGGGACGTATCATGAAAGCATGTAAGGGATCTTTCGCCAAGACTGGCGACAAGCGCCGAAAACCCGTGTTATTCGCACTGTCTCCGATGATCGCCACGTATTGAATCCCACAACGAGAGAGCTTAAAAGATGGGGGAAGGACTGAGGAGCGATGCGCAGAGCGAAGTGAATGTGGTGTTTTGATCCTCTTTGGTGAGGATTGAAATGGTTGGTGCCTTCGAAACTGAAGCTTTCGTTCCACTATAACTCAATATCCGATCATCAGTGTCGTAAAGCGACGAAGAAATTCGCGTCTTACGTTTACCTTTTTTTCTAGCCTAGCAGCTGTACACTAATCCAAGAGTTTCCCGCCGGTTTACGAGATCCTGAGTCCTAATCCTGTTCGTCGACATTCAGACACTAACGATAAGTTACGTTTATGGTGCTATCCTCCGCTGAGACCGATTTTTAAAAATAATTAATTTAGGGCATTCACTCCTTCAGGTACACAGGGGAAAAGGAACGATCGGGTGTCGTGCAACTTTGTTCAAGTCACACCCCAGGGGTATATGAATATTCTTGGCTGCCGCTGGCGCGTCGTAATGCAGCAGCAAGGGGCCGTGGCACGTCGGTCCAATCAAGCATTTTCAGGCCCGCCGCCGCAGGGGTCGTCAACTCCGCTGACGTTTATAGTTTCCGTGTGGTGACGGAAAGGGTGGTTGCAAAGCAAAAGCTTGTTCATCTCCTCCAGGTCTCAAGGCCTTGAGCAAATTTCAAATCGGGCATTATTCGCCGTCCATACGTCCCAAATTAGCGAAACGAAATTTATGTATCGACGGTCACCATTGGGCATGTAGTCTGGGGGGCTTGGATTTTCCCTCGCTGGAACAGCAAACTTGCGAGTATTAGCTCGGGCCCGTCGTCGAGGGGCAACGAACCGAGATGCACGGTGTGTTGCACTAGGTTCCGATGTGACTATGAATTCATTGTTAATGTGCTCGCAGCTCACCGTGTAGATGTCGTATAAAGAGTCAAATCGCCAGTAGCTATAGCTCCTCTGGCACCCAGGAGATACGAACTTGAATAGAAGCCCGTACCCTAATGACAATCCTGGACTCAGCCACGTCAACCTGCCCTCATCATGATGAGCTTAAGAGACTGTCGGACATATGCAAGTGGATGAGCGATTCCCACATAGTTGGCCATGGGCATTTCGCCTGTTGGAACTCGACTACCAGCGGGAGGCTGTGGGAAATTTGAGGCAATAGCACAGCCAATCGAAGTATTATGAAGGAACGCGTTATATTAAGTTCTTGGCCAATGGAACAGCCACCTTTGGTAGTACCATGTAGTCCCTACCAATGGGGTCTAGGTCACGGCTCCCGAGTTCACCGGACAGGTAGGGTCCAGTATGCCCCCAACGGCGACCTTCCTTCCTTAACCGTGAAATCAGGTACCCCTGCTCACTTGGGGGTCGCATGTAGGCATTGCATGGCCGCGCAAAAAAAAAGATGGGTGCCTGACTCGAAAGATCCTATCGCTTGCTGGTCTCATGCAGGTTGTGGTGGAGGAATACATCCACTTTACTCGTATCCAGGTCGCGATAATGCCCAATGATTCGGATGGGCGGCGGCCGAAATGGCGTAACCGCCGCGTTTACGATTCGGGCTCCCTTCGGCGCTCGGCGCGTGTTATGCTAGTCACGGTGGTCGAAATGAAGCTTGTGCAGACCCACTGCCGCCGGCTTTTTTTTTTACTCGACCCTGTTCCGGTCCAACTTGTCGTTTGTCTCGGCTCAAGTCTTGTCTTCGAAGATCGGGTGCCAATTGACATGTGTTCGTCGTAAGCTGGTGAACAGCTCGATTCAAGTAAGCTCAGCTCACCCTGCTTACGTGGGCGTCCCAGCGGGCCCCGGAAGGCCCGGGTGAAATAAGGCAACCGTGACAATTGACAGTTGCAAGAAGATTGTCCAAGTATCCGCGCGATTTGACAGTATCGTATGAATAGCATGCACTGGCACGGCCGACCTCTGAACAGGTCAACGTATTCGCACGCAAGTGGACCAGGGAAGCTTATCTAAACCGAGTGATCCCCCCAGCGGCTGCCCTCGTCGTTCAGGCACTCCTCCACAGTGCTGGCCAGCCTGGGCCCTGATCTTTCCCCACAAAAATCACACGACACGGCGTCACGGAAATGGAACAAATGTATTTTTGGTGGCTCGCCATTGCAACGTTGTCATCGATTATATTTTTTTAACCGCAAATCAGCGCCTAGTTGTCGGGAAATCTTCCTCCGAAGTCGGTGCTACTCTTCATTGAAGATAACCGACCGGCTCGTAGTCTGACAAAACTATAAGTGGATATGAAACTTATATGTAAGTATTGTACTTACGGCTAACGTTGTTGCAATTTAGCCGCAGTTTTGATAAGTACCTAACCTCCGCCGCAGTGGCGCATACTCTCGTCCCAGGGTTCATCGATCCCGGGTCCCATCTTTTCCGATATGTGTACATGATCGGCGTTTTCAATTGTCACACGACGAACGCGTCGGTTCAGAACCTAAGGTTGCCAGGAGATTGCTCTTCTCATGTCAACCAAAGCATCCAGCGCGTCCGCCTCTTTCGGCCGATGGCAGCGGTCTCCGAGTCAAGCAATGCGTATGGTCCGGGGGCTAGTCTTCGGAGCACTCTCCTCAATTTAGGTCACCACCGCACTCACCGATTAAAACGGAAGACGAACCTGCTATTGGGAGAACATGAACGTATTGGTCTCGGCCGGTGCCAGTGACCGCATACTGCGAGGATCGGGCACCACACAAGACGCTTACCACACATATCGGAGCCTGCCAGGAACTTAGGTAGCTAACACGTGTTCCGCCACCACGGGAGCCTGGTCCCTGGATCCCTGTAGAAACGATACGGCGTTCTCACCTCACCCTTTTTTTTCAAAGCTTGGCGTGATTTCAACCAACGGCCGCGGTCAAATGATGATGCATTCAACGGGCGAGGGAAATTTTCAGGTAACCGTAAACGACCTACCACTGCTCAACCGGACAGACCAACGAGCATTTGCGGGTTACCTGAGCAAAGTGCACCAAGGTGAGGGAACAGGACACTAGCCTGGGCTTTTTCAGCCCAGGTAACCCCGTGGCTATATACTTTTCTGGAGGGCATACACGCTGCATCACGCCATTATCCTTTTGAACGAGGCTCCAGAATTGGTATAAAGGTTGACCGGCCCGGTCAATATTTGCATGCCATTTTGATCCATAATCAGGGAAATGTACATATGTACAGAGCGGCGTGCACAGTGACGAGTTCTGAATGGTCTAGGTCCGATCCATTGTGCGGCTGTTACACTGACATTTTGATGACATGGGTGGCCGAGCCACTAAATATATGCTATTATGACCACCTGATAAGGTGCAAGGGGTGGCCGTCGTTGAGACGAGTAAGAACTACCACGAATTAGCGTGTGCGTGCACACGTCCATGCAAGAATTTCCAAGGTTATGCCTGGATCACACGCGCAAGCACGGAAAAGCGCCGACGAGCGCTTGAACGCTTGACAGTGGGTGTGATCACGACATCAATCCCTTCAGCCTTCCCCTACCTGACAATCCTTCCAGCTGCAGCGAACCAATCCCTTTCCGTTTCCCATGTTGCCACATCTCCACGAGGCCCTTGGCTTCGTACGGCGGAACGCTCGCGTCGAGTGTCCCGACGGTAATGTGAAGGCTGTTCCGAATATCGACAGGCAGCTGCGAGATGAAACTATGCTTCTCTCGTCCCGGGTCGTCCTCGTTTTCTGACGCTTTGGCGAGATCCACGTTTTCGACGGTCAGCGCCATGACTCTGTCGTTCCAAACAAGGTGCCCGAGAGAGAACGAGAAGAGCGGCGGTATCGGTGATCTGTCGAGCGTAGTACATCGGTCCCAGAGGTCCTCAGCTTCGGGTAACCCGGCCATGTGCACGATGGTGATGTGAGGTCTATCGGCGACCCGATCGTGGCCGACCAGCTTGTTCCAAAACGGCTTGCCGTCGTACGGGACATCTTCCTCTTGTTCCATCTTGGATGCGATGATATCCTCGATATTAAGTTCGGCCAGAATCGCAAAATATCGCGGGGGTGCTGTCTTCTTCGCCTTCTTCTCGTCCCTGGCCACCCCCTTTTTCTTTGCTGGTACATAACCCTTGGCGAATGCCACGGCCTCGTTAATTTTCTCCTGGCTGGGTCGCTCCAGGTCCAGTATGTCGACGCATCCGTCTACTGCACGAGCCACGGCCGCTTCTAGAGGCTCGCTTATATCCATGTCGATGGAGGCGTCCACCTCGAAGTCGGCAAGCTCCTGCGTTTGGTCGATGAACTGCCAGATGACTTCCTCGTGCGACTTCCCGTCCATGTCGGCACGCAGAGTTTGGTGTTTATCACCGCGACCAAAGACGCGGTCCCCACACAATCGAAGCACTTTGGCTCGCGGCAGCTCTAGGCTCCAGTTCAGGGCAACTAGGATGGCAGGCGGGTCGGATTTAGAAGCCGCTTCTCGCAACGCCTGTCGGTGTTGCCGCAGATGGTTGTTCCTTTACACAACCTCAAAGAGACGTCACCAAGCTTAATAACTGCAAAAACTCACTTGTCAGCTATGACGAATCTACGTTCTTTGAGGAGGTTAACGACGTTCTTGATGAACGTAGTGGCAGTCTTTTTGCCTTGCACATCATCACTTTGGGTGTGTCCGAACCCAAAGAGATGGGATAGTGCCACAGAGACCGCCGTCTTGCCTGAGTATCGGTGGTATCAACCCCGTAACTACCAAAAAAGTCAAGCATCGACTCACCACACCCTGGAACAGCAACGGGCACGATTATGGCTTTCTCAAAATTACCGACAGCATGGTTTGGTTGTCCAGCTTCAGACAAATCCGCCTTCCCTTGCTCGCCACCTAGCCACTTCAAAAATCGCTCTCTCGAAGCTATGATACCCTTTCCCTGAGAATAACCTTGAAACGCACTCCGGTTTGTTTTGATCTCGTTCTTGGCCCATTTTAAATACACCTGCGTCTCCTTGCGCTTCAACTTGGACTTGGAAATATTGGCGTCATTGAGCGAGCCCTTGGCGGACAAGAGCGACTTTGTTATCTCTCGCCAATCACGGTACATCATATATGGCTCGTCAAACTTCACCTTAAAGAAAAACGAAGAGCCGGTCGGATATGGTGGACGCTTGTCACGAGACACCCCGGGCTTCGGGTCGACAATGTGGGTGCGGACAACGAACCCTTCCAAAGGCTCCCCTCTCCATTTCCCCGTCTCTGCGATCTTGTCGGTGAACTCCTTGACTTCTGCAAGCGTGTTGTACACCACGGTCGCAGTTTTCAGGAACCCCCACTCCTCGGCGAACGCGTCGACAACGTGTGTAGGAAGGGTGCGGAATTCATTGCGAGTCTCGTTTATGCCGTGCAGATATAGGCCAGCCTTTTCTGGAGGATAGTATAGTACATGTTCCTCGAATGCGTCGTCACAGAGCTTTTTTTCCATTTTACGAGTTTTTTTTTTCGAGGTTAGTTAGCGTTTGCTGCAGCTCCGGAGGCCACCGCACGCGTGAAAAAACCTCACCTCTGCTACGGCAGTCCAATTTTTCTCCCAGAGCGTGGTTGCAAGCTGTTCTTCCGTCTTGTCTTTTGATGCGAGATGTGTCCTGAGCCATCTATGGCCAGCCTGGGAGTGCGATTCCGAGGTACCTTCCATCTCTCCAAGTGCGTGTTTCGAGGTGACAATCAGATTGAAGGGGGAAATAGGTGCGATGAAGATAATGCAGCCATTCGACTTGACCGACAAGGTGTAGTCCGGGCCAGTATGCGCCTCCAAGGACAACCACTATTTCATGAGACGATCAACGAATGATGAATGCAAACTCAATAAGAACATATCTTATTCCAAAAAGGACACGAGCGGAGAAAGCTAGAAGGAAAGAAACAAAATAAAAGAGAAGATATGACAACTCACGTCCGTCCAGTTCACCTCTCCGATATTGAAGAATTTGTCATACCCGCGTGCGACGATCTGATATCGAGGCTGACCGCTGCCCGATTTCTTGCTCAGCTGCCTCGTGAAGAGACCACGAGCGAGCGTCGGAAACGGCGACGGCACGTCGTAGTATTTGAACTCGTTCATCTTCCAGCTCCGAATTTCGACCGTGAGGTCCGAAGGCGCCACATAGGCCGTCGATCGGATGAGTTTGGGCGATTTATTCGAGATGTGATACAGATTAGCGACAAGCTGAGAGTCATCCGGGTCGAAACGCTCGTCGGACGTCGACTTGTCGGGTTTGGTCATGATTGCGATGCCGGGGATAGAGATTTGTGCCCAGTTGCCAGGGAAAAAACAAGATGTGTCAATAAGGACAAATTTTGGAGGGCGTCCCACAATTTTCGGGCATAAATACCGGCCCAGATAAGGTAGCGTTGATGAAGTCAGAACGAGAGCTGTAGGAGTCAGGCTGGATCGGATCGCCGCGTCGAGTGACTCAAGCTGACTTGGAAATGCTTCCCGAAAAGGATGTTGGTGAGTTTCTGATCCTGTATAAAACTTGAAGTTGACGACCTTTCGAATAGTTCAAGGAACAGGCTGTAGTACAGTCTTTCAAGCTGGTCCGAGTTGTTCAAAAGAGCTGAAAGTAAGAAACACTGACTCCGGGGCACGTGACACATTGAGTTTTTTCAACTCTTGAGTCAGCCCCGAGTTCTATAGCTAAGTTGATAGCCAAGAAATGCGGATCACCAGGTACGTGCGTTGTTGGGTACCGTAACTTTGGATACAGGAATCATGCTTGGGCTTGAAGCTATAGAACGCATGTACAGGGTCACGAAACAGTTGTGCGTGCATGATTTATATATGTACTACTTACACCAAGAAAAGATCCAGCACTGGCAGTACACATCACTGCGTTGGAAAGATGTGCTAACTGGTATCTAGAAACATAAATTTCGACTATAGGTCTTCC
>JBBPKB010000723.1:0-11279 GCA_038089035.1 Boletellus dicymbophilus
GCAGAAACGTGACCATGAAGCGAGTCCAAAGGGATGGGAAGGAGCCAAAGAGAGAGGCGGAGATTCAATATACAAGCGCTACTCTCATAGTGTACATGGTCGGGACCTTGGCTCAATGTGATACCGGGAGACCGGAAAGAGTATCTGAGCAACGTACATCAAGAACACACCCTGCCATGCAGTACGTTTTCGAAAATATTCCAGGCAGTAAGCGGCGACACGTATTGTTCAGATCCGCGAATATCGAGTTTCCGTTAAAGAAAAATGGATTTTCAAGCCCCGTACACGACCCACTTAGGCGTGCGCGCAGGAAAACCTTATTCAATAGGCCAAACCTGTCTGCGCTTCACATTTGATCTTTTCTGGTCAGTTAACCGCCTGTGATTGGGAATCTGTTTCAATCGGGTGCCATTGGCAATCATGATTATTAAGCCACCTAGTCCACCGGCACCCGAACATAATTGAAGGAGTCTTTTTTTCTGTCGGGAACACATACGTTGATATGATCTTGAGATGCAGACGGCTTCCTCCGCGCGGGGATTTAAGTAAGAAAATTTCTCAAGGGTGTCACCCACCCATACCCTAAGCGATCAAACACGTGCCCGCAGGAGAGAACTTACTCAATAGGCCAAACCTGTTTGCGGTGCACATTTGATCTTTGCTGATCAGCTCCGCTGGTGATTAGAAATTGCAGGGAACCTGTTTCAACCGGGCATGATCCTGCCACGGATGGGACTGAAATCGATAAACGGTTTGAAGAAACTCGCGAAATTTTTAGATATCCACGCGGGGAGACTCGTGGGCTTTCGAGTTAGGAGGGTGGGCACCCTGTATACGGAACACAGTCAGCAATACGGTGATAGATTCACGCGAGGAGAGTCATGACCTTTCGATTTACATCGGGAATTGAGTCGGTTGAGGTGAAAGTCGGACAAGATGCCTGCCGAGCCACATGAAGATGTGTACGAGTCTCAGCATGTAGTAGAGGGGGTCGTGCTTCCAAAATAGCATGCGAAAGACGCAGTTGATCAGACACTAAGAAATGATCGAGTAAAACGCTCCTCTCTGGAGGAACTAAATTTGTTTGGGGTTGGAAGAGTGTCCATTATGCGATGAGTACAGTTAGGGCCAAAAGTGCAAACTTGGAAGTCTAAGTGCACAGCAAACGGTTCTGATGCGCCAAGGATCTGTGATCCGCCAGGGGTGGGATGAAAGTGAATGCTTCAAGGTACTACTCACCGTGCTGAGCTGTTGCATATAAAACGGATACTCCTCCAGCCCCAGATGAATTTGATTTCTCCACAGAAGAAAGCGTCTTCCTCAATTCATTCTTATCATGCCACTCTGCATCACCTGCGCCTTTCGCATCCTGTTTCTTCCCGAGGAAGCCAACCCAGAACAGCAACCCCCTCAGCTACTCGCTGACGAGCTCAAGGACTTGCACACATTCTTATTTAGCTCGGTAGGCGTCTTGTCCGACTTTCGCCTTTGCTCAACCGACTCAGCCCCCGATGTCCATCGAAAGCTCACGACTTTCCTCGCGTGAATCTATTGAAATCCTGTGTTGTTCCATCGTGCTGCTGACTTTGTTGCATATAGTGCACTTGCGCTCGCCGGATCTAACACGATTTTGATGCCATGGGTGTTGGCACTGCTCATTTACACTCTCACCCTCCGTCTTACCATCAACACGCGGTTCATTCAGGCAAGTGCATACTGCGGTCACCACTATCGGGCGCAGGCATAGTTCTATTTGTTGGGATCGCTCTCACTAATAACTTTGTGCTCAGAATTACCCAGTCCTAGTGAGGTTCCTTCATGCTGTGCCCCTCGTCGGTACATTCTTCCTGGCGACCGTCGAGCTTGCCATCTTCGTGCAATCCCCTGCTCTTGTAGTCATCGCCTTGTTCATGGGCGCCATGCCATTCGTCACTGTCATCCTCTGTCTAGCAAGACAGACGGAGGAGGAAATACCATTACCTATCAGAATGGGTGACCAACGAATCAGCCCATAGTATGGTTATCTAATGCGATGACGTTGTCTGGTTGAGTCCAAGTCGGCATTACATTACTAGTATGGTGGAACCTTGGGGATCCGGGGGTGTAAATAAATCCCAGATAGCATTGAAGAATGTAACATAAGGACCGTGTCAGTAACATCACCACCGTGTTGGGATAGATAGAAATGATCTGTCCGCAAACGGCAAGGATGAACCAAGGATGTGGATCATGCCATGGATGTGGGCAGGGGTGCCATTGAAAGGCTATCGTGGGGTCGGAAGAGCGCCAAAGAATAGACTTTTTTTTTCTTCAGAAAACTGAGACGATGCTTCGAGCGATGTGACCGCTCCAACACCATGACCATATAAGGAAGGAGGGAGAAGCGGAGTTAGTGGCACCATGCGCTACCTAGACGCCCGTCGCGTTATGGCGGCGACGACACTCGTTTGTATGGTTTGAAAAGGCACGCCTTCTCTTGAAAAAGTTTGTAATACTAGAATGTAAGATCAAACAAGACACTTCAATTATGTTAGAGGGTTCGAACTCGAGTATAAACTCCTCAAACGGTCAATCTGAATTTGTTGATCGCGCGATCAACACCGTTCAATGTGTTTCCACTCCGATACCAAGGTCAATTTCACAGCCAGCCGGGAAAAAGGTAAAATCCGTTTTCACATTAGCCCCACAAACATTTTACCGGGATGTGCTTGAAATCGGAGGGGAAGAGAGAGACCATCGCAGTCTCAAAGCACCGTGTGTAGCTCTGATGGAGCAGAGACGCGTTCCGAGCTCTCTGAGGACAGACTGTGTCTTCGTGCGCCCACATGGCTCGCCTGCTGTTTTGGTATCGTTAATACAAATGTTGGTATTGATGTCACGGAAGGGTCAGTGTGATCACGTCGCAGCCGTCGAGCTGCTTTCAAGTACGGACGGAGACTCTCTGCGGTGGAATTTGTGTGATCGATCGATGCGATCAGGTTGAGCGTAGTGAAGTACATTTGAGAGGGTGCGTGTGAATTATTCGTCTCGTTAGGGCCTCTGCGGTGTCGGTAAGCGCCCACGCGAAAACGACGTTGCAAAAGTCGATGCACCAGTGTATTCGCATCTGACACAGCGTTTGGGTTAATCCTGCCGAACGCATGCACGGTGATCTCGAGTACAGCCTCTGGTAAATATGTCGCTATAGATTGAGGAACGGGTCCTCAACTATGCGGTTAGCATCGTCGACTTCGCGGCGCATGCCATCATCCTCGAAGCCTTTGCTACGATGTATGAAAGATGGTCGACTACCGAATCCAGTGGAGTGGGGTCCAGAGCATCCACCTTGCTGGATAGGGTGAGCAGTTCGCATGATGTACATAGTGGTCAAAGCTCACCTCCACTGGCCGGGTCGATGTTCAAACCGTTTAAAGAAGTCCAGAAAATGGTGGCCGACACGATCATAGATCGCATACTCACCAATCGGGGTACATCTATATCCAACGATCTCAAGATGCGAGCACCGTGTGTACGGCTTACATCTCCATTTCTTATGACTTGGCACGCATACAGGCACTCCTTCTCTCCAATCCATCTGCGTAGATCCACGATATCGAATCGTGGGCATATGAACACCATGTCGTCAAGCCCTGTCGCCCCACGCTGGGTGTCCTCGTGCAACAGGAACTGGGCGTCGCCAGTGCATTAAACATTGCAATGTAGGCGACCTTCGAATATTTGTTGTATTTGTGTCCAATACCGGTCGCGATCAAGTAACAGATGCATACGCCGCGATGGCTCTTTTACGACCATGCAAGAAGTAGTGAGTTGAAGCAGTTTCAGAACATTGCTCGGGTATGGCCGCCTTCCATTTTTTCTGCCATTTTCGATGCGGAGACAGAAAGGTGCAGACGCTGGCGAGGAGGCTAACGAAGGCTGAAATTTGTGGTTCGTCGTCGACACGAGCACATTCGCCGGGTTCCGGTGGTATAGCGCTGCACTTCAATGACCCGCAAGGAAAGAAGTAGGTGACAATTTTCAACACGAGAATCGATGCATGAAAACGGGATATCCACCGCCATCAAAAAGGCTGGTCGAGTGTTGGTGGTGGTATACTGTGCATGTTTACGTTTATTTAATTCCCGTCGGAGTCTCAACTGTGATGGCAGCATTCCAACTATCACACATCAATATGTAGACCTTAATCTTGCGTGTTGTCGGTCCGAGCTAAGTGCTTTACCTTATCAACGACAAGCCCAAGTATTTCATAAGTAGGCCGTGTCGTAAATTCCCCCCTCCACAGTCATGAGCGTTCTTTCAGCGACAACCTGGGGTTCTCCTACCGCTACTAAACACGCGCTCTTGATCCATGGTTTGACATCGTCCTCACACACGTGGCATCGTGTAGCGTCTTCTTTGGCTTCTCAAGGTGTGTTTCACTAATTTTTACGTATCGCGTACTCGGCTTGAACGTTGGCAGGTTACTTGGTCACTGCGCCCAACCTGGTCGGACATTCGTCCAGGATCGGCGCCGACTACCGCATAAGCTCTATCGCGGAGGATCTCCATCCATACTTGGCAGCGAGGCACTACTCGTTGATCATCGGACATTCCTTAGGAACAACGACGATCTTAGCCCTCTTTTCGCATCTTCCCCGCTCCGCCCCGACGGCCATCGTCTTCGTCGACCCTCCTATGCAATCTCCGACAGAGGTGCTGGATGCCATGGTCGGCATATTTACCGACTCGTGCGTCAACGTCAAATCAGGAGAGGAATACAGAGCCGAGAAACCCACATGGACGCGCGAGGACGGCATCTACAGAGAGCTCGGAACGCGTCTTTGCTCTGTCGAAGCCGTGCATGGTATTTTGGCTGTGAGTCCCCATTTACAATCCAAATGCATTCCGGTGTATTTTTGTGTGCTGATACGAAACATGAACTTACCCTTCCCCCACCCCCTTCCGGGCAGCAAAACAGACCGTGGTATTTTTTCGATCGCCTGGATGAGGTATCGGAGAAGTGGAAGATGACAGTGTTGCTCGCAGATCGCGCCATCAATGAGCTCGCATGTCAGGTCGAAGATTTCAGGCCTTATCCTCACGTTCGACCTGTCGTTGTGCCTGGTGCAGGGCATTGGATACAGTATGAGTTCCCCGAAGTGATTGTGAAAGAGGCATTAAAGACGGTAGCTGAATTGGACCTCTCCTGATGGCTCGTTAAAAATCCCGCGTTTACGCCGCGTGGGTGATCGGATTGGGTTTGTGCTATGTCGTCGTTCTGTACTATTTTAACTAGTACTAGTTCGCGGGTGTGATTGTCATGCATAACCGCCAGCACTGTCAATCACGGGACACTTTTTCAAGGTAAGTCAAATCGTCAGATCTTAGAGATCTATCAGGCTGCTTCCGATTCGGCCACCGTCTTCAAAGCTTCGTCCACTATCACTTCTGGAAACTCATTTTGGATCCAGTGCCCTGCGCCCGGGACCATCACAGGTCGGATGTGAGGATAAGGTCGGATATCTTCGACCAAGCAGAGCTTATTGATCGCCGGATCTGCAACCAATGCAGTAACCTTCCACTTCTCCGGCACCTCTTTGAAATAATCGAAGAAGTACCACGGTCTGTTTTGCTATCGCCGGGTACTACGCCATCAGCGTATAGTGTCTGCGAAAAAAGAAAAAGGTACTCTTACTCTCCAGATCCCGTGCACGGCGTCGACGGAACACAGACGTGGCCCGAGTTCCATGTAGATGCTGTCTTTGCGCGTCCACAACGGGTTCTCTGCCGCATGTTGTTCAGCCGGTTTAACGTTGGTGCAGATGTCGGTAAACAGGGCGTCCAGGAAATCGAGCGTCTCGTCCGTCATATGCATTGGAGGGTCGACGAGGATGATCGCCCTCGGGCGTGATGGTGGAAGATGCGGGAAAAGACTCAGCGCGGTCGCTGCACCCAAGGAATGGCCGATGATCAGGGAATGGTCTCTAGCTTCGAGGTAGGGACGGAGGTCTTTCACGATGATATCGAGGTGATAGTCAGTGGATACTCTGGATGCATGCCCAACTAGATTGGGTGCGGTCACCAAGTAGCCTGATATTATCGTTTAGTATGCGCTCGCAAACACCATCAAGGTCTGATATATATTTTAAAGCAATCGAAATGTGCATACCATGCGCAGCCAAGGAAGACGCGACGCGATGCCACGTATGCGACGAGGATGATAATCCATGGATCAGCAGTGCGTGTTTAGTCGCCGTGGGGGAACCCCACGTTGTCGCGGAAGGAACACTGGTCATGATTATGGTGGGAGAGCGAACAATACCACTTTATATATAGGTTGCACCGGTATGGTAAATCTTCGCAAAAAATAATATCTAGTCATATAACATTCCGTCCAATCATAATATATATTTAATCAAGCAACGTTTCTACCTGAGATAAATACCACAACTGCTGGACGGCCCCCGAGTCCCCGTTAGGAGAGACGGAAATGACATAACCCTTTTTTGGGGGGGAGGAGGAGGGGGGGGGGCGAATCATAGCACCCATGTATAAGTCATGATGCGAAATCTTGAGAAACAGGAAGGGTCTCTTTTAGCCCTGTCGTTCGGTGGTCACTGATGTTGGTTGAACTGTGCGTTGAATATTGGCGTTGAATACAAGGTCAAATTATTGGGCTAGTATAAAACAAAATAGACTGACCTCGGCGGGGTCATCATGATTTGTCGATGCGGCGCGGTGTTGTGCTTGTTGCTTGCGAGGGGGAAAGTTCAGTGCAAAATTGCTGGGGTTCATTTTCTGTGCACAGGACCAGTATCCAAGAAAATTCATCCTCCGTATTTCGAACGGCAGATGATATAGGCTGAGCCATAATCGCTATTACGGGACGGATTTTCCAGTGAAAACATAGGTCTACACCAGTACACTGGTTTTACCTTGGGTGAGGAGATTCAGTAGATTACCAGCTATATCGTTCGACGAGTGTAGTTGCAGTTCAGAATAACTAAGAACGAAACGACGAAGGCTGATGGAGCGTATGATTGGGCCCCCCCCATCGCCGAGTTGTCGGTTGACATGAGTAAGCCCGCGGACTCTGATATCTGGCAGGTTATTGTTCTCGGCATCAGTGTCATCCAACGTGAGCCTGACTCCGACGAAGACCGTGCACCCACTGATTTGATATGTTTCCATGCCACAAGGCGAGCGACATGGACCAACTATGCTTCCCTTTCGAGGATAGAGCTGTTCTATTGATCAACAAAAGACAAAAGGTTGATATTTCAGAGAAGGCAGTCGTCAGACCATATGAGAATGGAAGTCGCCCGGACTGCGAACTTCGGAGTCTGAGCCGCCCGCATTCGTTGGAACGCTCGGGAGATACATAGATTCGCCAAAGCTAAGTTTGCGTCGGCGATCAACGTTCAAATTTCGAGTCCCGATGTATATATTCACTGAATAAATCATATTTCCATTATGAACTTACCCGTCTTCAGTTGGTCCAGCAATACAGCGGTCCTGGAGGCACCCTGATAACCCACGCTTAGTTTTATTCCGGCGCCCACAGCATCCCCAAGACGATATTCTGTTGTCCAGATCGAACTGGCGCTTAGCTTGCTCCGCACCCACTGGCACTGCGGCTACATTTACGTATTCGAAACGCCCGTGGATGCTTAGTAAAACATACAGATATACACGTTTAACGGTAATATTACATATCACCGGATGTTTAGCACCTGCAGGTCAGCGCATCGCTCTGCCAGGATTGGTCCAAAAAAGGTAACTCCACAACGGGTAATTCTGAGAGAGCAAGGAATTGGAAGATTGCTCAATTAGGTAAGGAAGGTCCCAACTAATGTATCGCCACCGTAAAGTTACCCAGAGCGGTATTTTTAAAACTCGCCCATGAGGAAGTAATTAGGCGCCCCAGGCTTCACGAACTTTTTCACACAGGGTCCTGTTAGCGGGCAATCACGGCAACTAGCCCGTACAGCATATTTGGACTATTAGCCTTCTTGGGTGATTTTGGAAGGTGACAATAACCGCGTATCACAAATGCTAGACGGACTTAAAAGCCCTGCCCCCTCACGGCAAAACAGTAGGAGAAATCCCCCAACAAAGCTCCCAGCTCCCTGGCATGTCGTTCCCTCCTCACCTGCAACCTTTGTACATACCCTATCCCGGTACGGTTCATTTCTCGGAGATTACCGATTCATGATCGCTTATCTATTGCTTCCTTTCAATCTTATCATTCCTTGACAAACCAATCCGGAACGCGCCGCGTATTCACTCGTCGTGTCACCGCAATCCGTGTTGTCCGTATATTTGGCTTTGTGGGTCCACTCATTATTTTTACTACTATGAAACCTCCATGTTATCATGGAAGGTGGCACACCGACCCCTTCCAGATCCAGGGTGGAATCCTCCCTCAACTCTCTCACTTTAGGATCGCAAGACATTTTCTCAACTCAGGACTCTGGAAATTCTTCGGACTGTAAGGCCGACATTGTCGCCGCTTCTTCCTCAGGTGGAAGTGGCGAACTTCCTTCGAACCTGACTCGGTTCCATCCAGCAGCCCCTCATCAGGGAACATTTCCCGTTCATGTTTCGGAATTTGATGACGCTCCGTATATACCACCAAGGGTAACTCGAGCGGAACTAGCAACATATGTTGTGCCGGATCCGCGAGTTAGCAGTGTCTATGACCCAACACAGCAGGTAGACACGTTCCTTCTTACTCTTATTTCGGCCCGCCATAATCAAATTTTCCGCACCTCTGCAGTTTGCATACGGGGGTGGAATCAGCCCTTCGGACAGTATCGAAAGCAACTGGAGTGGCGCTTCTTCCTCGTCCTCCGCCTCTAGTCAATTTTCCCATGGCTACGACTCAGAGCCTTCTCAGTACTCGCAAACGCTACGACCAACCCGTGCCGCCACACACCCACAGCGCTTCAGCTCCACCTTTTATGGACCCCATCACCATTTTCCAGGCCATGCGCGGTTTGCGGAACAACATTCGAACACCACCTTACCACATCATCGCACTCCCCACCATTATTCGAATTTACTGGCACCTGAAATATACGGTGATACCACTGCGCAGATCTCAACCTCACCTCAAGTGCATATGAGATCTTCTCAGGCGGTTCCTTCGACCTCATTTATGCCCGCCACAAATCGCCACCCGAACATTCCTGTGTATCCTGGCTCACCTCTCGCAGACGACGATACCGGCCCTTATTTACGCCAACAGCTCGGACTTTCTGCCGAGCAGAGCGTTACCCTGCGCTCATTGCCAGACCCTTCCCCGGGAGAAAAACCGCTGACCCCGCTGCCTATGCTCATCAAGCTCGCCATATATGGCAGCCCAATGAAACAGCTGACTCTCCAGGAAATCTACACTGAGCTCGAAGATCGGTTCCAATGGTTTCGGGATCACCGGGATGACAAGGCATGGAAGGTTTGATCTCGTCTCTCGGCAACACATTTCTGCGTGACTGAGCGAGCATCCACAGAATTCGATTCGACACAACCTGTCATTGAACAAAGTTTTCAAGCGTGTTGCTCGTCCAGCTTCTGAGCCCGGAAAAGGAAGTTACTGGAAGCTGGATGTTTCTGGAGGGGAGGGCTACAAACGCACTAGGAAGCGTCGTCCCAGGGGCAAGTCCGTGCCGGAAGAAGAAGACGAAGACGAAGAGACGTCTGAGACCGACGACCGTCCAACACCAGTGGATCCAACTGCACGTGCTGGACCAAGCCGGTCATCTACCGTCTCTGCCGAGGACAACATCGATCCCGAGTTGCGAGCCGAAGGCCACATGGTTGGTGAAAGCCGCTCTCGTTCCGTTACCCGACGCGTCGGGGGGAACCCGTACCCCCAACAGTCCCCTCGATACCAACAGACACAACTTCCTGTGACCGCCGGACCAGACGCCAGCGCAGCAGAGCTGCAGTTCGGTCGACCGGCTTTCGGGTTTGTTCATTATCCTCAGCCCCCGAGTCGCCCAGTACAGTTTCCTCCGTCGGCCTCGTCGTTCGCCGCTGTGACGTCTCCGTCGATGGCGATGGCGCCACCTACTCTAGCGGTTGCTATTCCTAGTCCGAGTCTGGCGCATGCGCAACGACAACAAGTGGGTTCGTATGATCGGGTCCCTCAGCCTGCCTCGCGATCTAGCGTTGAGCACGCTGCGGGACCTGGGGGCGCTCCTGGGGGCGTTCCAGCATCGCGCACTATGAGGACGCAGACGCACCCGAAATCTCAAGGACAGTCCCAGGACCATGCTCGTGTCTCGTCTGCAGGATCATCCTCATCCGGATCGTCGCGGACTTGGAAAAATGTCCAATCTAGGTCCCAGTGATCTGGATGGCACTTTTTCGTCTTGGAGACCACCGATGTACAGGTGACGCGGGTGTTGAAACGCTGACTAGCTTTTTTCTTTCTTTCTCTGGTTAAGTGATCACCACCTAAGTAAGTCTTGTATGCATTTGCTTTGATATGATTTGCCAGTGGTTTCTGCTTTTCTCGATTGTTGTTTTCTTTCTGATTTCGTCTCGCTGCGACTGGCTGTCGTCCTGTCGGTGTGACGTTCTATCTATCTTCTAGCTATGCGTTCTTCACCAGATGTTTCTTTTTCTCTTCTCTTCTCTTTTCCTTTTCTCGCTTCGGAAATGCCTCTTTCCCGTCGTATGTGCTTTGATAGTCCTTTTTGGCTTTTCATTCTTGAGTGCTCTGCTCTCTCTCTCTCTCTCTCTCTCTCTCTCTCTCTGATTTCGGACTCGGGTTGATCTCGCCTTCCTACTGCTGATGTATTGCATTCTCGAGTGTGCATCTCTCTCTCGCATGCATTTTTCTCCTCCCACAAAGTGTAATCAGAGCCTTCTGCATATTTATTAGGCCACCTCTTGTTCGCAACGACAAGGGAACGCGATGTAGTATATTATCCAGGTCGAAGTAATTTATTTGCACGAGTACATCGTGACTCGAAATCTGGTTACTTTCAACGATCTTCCGTCAGTGTCGTAATGACCATTTAAGTTTTTCCGATTGTCGTGACTGATATTCTTGATGCTTATCGATATCTACCAGCAAAAAAAAAAAAGAAGATAAAAAAAGGAAGTTCAAAATGCACACGTAAATGTCTTCATCCCATGTGATTACGCGACTAGTTCCGCTGCCCATGCATGTAGGCCTCGATAACCGTATTTAATCACCCTTCGTTCTGACCGTTCTCGCTCTTCAACTCCGCTTTCCACATACCGGGACCAAAGCCGCGAGCTGGCCCGAGCGCCTCGTCCACCACCCG
>JBBPKB010000724.1:0-11279 GCA_038089035.1 Boletellus dicymbophilus
ATCCAGATGATGACCATGATGAGAGGAATGGCGGACGTCGGTGATTGACGTCTAGCGTGTGTGCATGCAACCTATCCCTCTCAGAGGACGGACGACAGCTACGATAGATGTTCTTTTTTTCCCTACATTTATACCTACCATTTTGTGAAATTACACGCTCGTTTTTTTTCGTGTCTTGTCGAAGTGAGTCTTCCCGGGGAACAGGAGGGAGTAACACCCGTGGAGCTTGAAGATGGATCGTTGTTTCTGAATCTCTTGGTCTTTGGAAAGGAGCCGATGATCACTCGAGCACGGGAACTGAGGGCGTCAGACCTACAGGCCATCGGGTCCCAACCCAACCAAGGGTTTCTACGCTGACCACGACGATTTCGAATGCACACGTCCGAACCTCTCACGAGCACGTCCGGGGCTGGCGACCCGAAGGTAAATCGAGCTCCATGAACCTGCAAGCACTGATAGAGAGATGCCGTTGGCATGAGGGTCAGACGAGTCCACGAGATGGCCGCTGTTTGGCACCAGCCAAATCGGAGATTTTTTGGAGACTATCAAAAAAGTCGAACTTGAAGCACTGCGGGACGTTGACATGGAACCAAAAAAGAGGGAGAGAGAGAGCCTCAACGGTGTCGTCATGCAGCTCACCCATTTTCCCCCCACTTCCCGCGCCACTGGTGTGCGCGAACGAGAAGCAACGGTTGGGATAAGGAGGGTCGTGGCGCCATGCCAGCCGTAGTTGACGAACGGGCACGAAACTTCCGGCGGGGGGGGGGAAGAAAAAAAAAAACTGGGAGCTGTTCGCATGAACAATGAGTTTCTCCATGCCGAGCAGCCGACCACGTTTGGGTCGTGTTGTGAAGCGAGTTGAGCCGCATTACCAGGTAACTCGTTGCTAGTCGCATGCACGGGGCCTAGGACTTGGAGTTTTTTTTTTAAAAAAAAAAGATAAAGAGAACAAAGAAATCAGAGGAATGTTGAACGACAAGATAGATATCGCAGTCGATCGTGCACAAATCTCGCTTCCCATGGCCCCAGGATGTCTTTCTGTTTTTCTTGTTTTGGTGGGAGAGCCGGAATTAGTTTTGCGTACGAAGTGCGGTCGGTACATTGAATCAAAGGGTCGCCGTCTTACACACCCGCCGACGGCCGGTCGCGCAAGCAATTTCAATTGATAAACAGATCAACGAGGGAACCGTACGTCCGTAAACGGTCGTCGGATATATGTTTCTTGTAGCCAGCGCCACAAGGAATTCAGGGGAAGGCCTGAAAAAGAAGACGGATTGAACCTTAGCTCGAGATCGTCGCTCGCGTCTCACATTTATATGAGGTACGTTGCCACGCGCGACGAGAAACAAACGAATTGCAAGCCCACGGGCCCGCTGGCGTGTTAGCACGGTATGAGGGGACCCCGGGTGCAGTACCTACTCACTTTCGGTTAGGACGACGACGCGTTTTGTTTCAACTCACTCCACAGAGGTCACAGATCGCTGATAATGAGAATTCTTAGCGCATATACGGTGTTGGCAGATTGACTCAGGGTCCTCGACCATGAAGTCAGGTGATGTGCGTAATACTAGCGATGACGCCAATAACGAGGCTATGCGGCATCCAGGACCAGATTATCGCCGGGACATAGATTGGAGTTACCAAGTTATTCGACTCACGGACGAACCAGAATCTGTAAGGGGAGGTCACCTCTCGGCTAATATTAATTAGTGGAACTTGAGATGATATCGGTAATTCCCTGTTACCATTGCCAGAGATTAGCGTGCACGCCTCCGCTCACGTTTTTACACTGAAGTTGTAATTGCGAAACCGGCTTACTCTAGGGTTGGTACCCAAAACTTGGTTCCATGCCCAGCCACCAGGCCCTGCCGGGTCAAACGAGTCCACATGACTCGGATTGCTGTATCCATATCTGGTACAGAGTACATACATCGTTTCAAACCTTGAGCGTCTAGATTCCGTAGCGACTCAGTTGAAGAACCCACCTAAGATGCCGCCGAATCTGGATGATCTTTTTTATTTTTATTTTTTCCCCCCATGTTACTGTGAGGTTTCCTCGGTATGCCGCCTTTAGGTTTTTTTCACCCCGTTGGTTTGAATTCTCTTGTTTCAGGGGATGTCATGAAGATCCTTGTTGGAAATTTCTTGAATGATTCGTCCGAGTCAGTCCTCGTCGTCAAGCGTAAATCAGATCTGGTCCAGACTAGTGAGAGCCGACTCAGATCCAAGTCGAATAATTCGTTTAGCCGTACTTGAACGAGTCCTCCGGAAAGCTCAGGAGCGTGGCGAATGACTCGGAGTTCCGCCGCGTCCTGCCAATGAGGAGTCGATGACGCGCGCCGCCTACCGGGCCCAACCTGAGCCTGCGCCGGAGTTCTCCATCATTCTCCCACAGAGGCATATGCGTGCACGGGATCGTTTCCGTTGCACGATCGTTCCTAACATAGAAAATGTTGTCAGCGCGCCATTAGTAGTAGTGAATGCGTCCGACAAGTCCGAATCCTGGATTAAGTATATTTCGCGCTCTGATATGACACATACCACTGCAGCCGGGAGTGTGCCAGTTTCTTTTAAACCTAGTGCGGACCACTTGTGAGCGACAACTGTACTGCGGGCCCGCAGGCGAATCTTGGCATGCTTCAAGACCATGCAAGTCACATCTAAATAAGGAAATTTTACTTTTTTTGAACTTCAAAATAATCCAAGTCGACGGCTCCACAACCTGCGTGTCGAGCTGCGGGTGCGCAGATATCAGCGGACCAGGTCATTATTTCGTCCCACATCACAGACAGTTTTGTCCTACTAGCCAGACTTATGCTGTATTACCGTGGTCCACTTCAACCTCTCGCGCGCGGCGTTCGACGGTTTTTCAAAAACCAGTGGCATACACTAACTAACACATTCTCCAGGACAAGACGAAATGTATTATACACTCAACAGACGACCACAATTGAATAGACAAAGTACACCCTAACGCCGTCGATGATAATGCGTCCGACAGTTTTACAAGTCCGTCCGTCCCGGTACAGCGGCGTAGTACTGGGAGCCTATTGAGCGCGCTACCTTGATCTCCCTCCGACTCAAGTGGGTCATTTGTTGCCTCAGCCACAGCGACGGACCGCATCAAAGCTTTATGGCAGATGCACCTCTCGTACGACGCGGTACCGATGCATGTTCTCGACGTGGCTGTTCTTCAGCCGATCTGACATACCAAAGCCACGGTGGCTCCTGAAGTTAAAGACAAAGAAAAACGAAAAAAAAATGAAAGAGGGAAGGCGTACATATGTTCCACTATACCCTTTGCAGCACTTCCAACAAGGCCACGACAAGCCAATTTTGGTTCCAGGGAGGCCCATTAGCGAGCACGTAAATTAGCCAGCTAAACGGACGCATATGTTGGACACCTGCAAAAAAAAAAATAAGTGAGATTAAAAATATGCGAGAGTGGAGTGCGATTCTGCAAACTCACCATTGCAAAAAAAATAGTACCGCTAGATGTGGGAGGAATTAGAAATATGATCATCGAATGCAACCGAAGAAAGTCGAGACAAGAAATGACGCACATATATTTGTGATATAAAGACGAGTTCAATACATATCGAGCACACGGTTTAAACAGCGCCCAGCCCATTAGAAGAAAGTCCTGAGTAGAAACATGTTACGGAAGTCGAAACACACGTGGAATGAAATACCCAAGCACACGTGTATATTGAGGTGACAAGTAGCCACGAAGCATCAAAGGATGTAGCTCCTTCCGATGCGGGGAGCATCTAGGGACGATCTCAATCACTTGCTAAACAGCAATATATGGTGTCTGGCGTACCATGGTACCTCCAATAGCTGAAACATATGTGGTGAATCACGCGCATTACGTACTTCCCAGCCTATTCAACCAGATCGTGAAGATAGAAACTGCGACGAATATATAACGACATACATTGATAAGGCATGGGAGATGCTTTGAGTCCCAGAATTGCCTCAAGCTCTGAGCGAAATCTATCGTGAAAGGCAACACGCCCAGCAGACAGTACCATCCAAGGTTATGAGTAAAATGACACGAGGGTCTTACGCAAGCTAGCTATCTGTGGACTGTGAAACAATCAGATTTCAAAAATGTCTCGTCACATTAGACGAACGATAACAAACGTCAACTCCCCGCAATCCAAAGGTCCATAGTATGCGCTTTATTGTCCACCAGCAGGCATGACCCCACATAAACCTCTGTATACTGAAACACAGTTGGCACCATATCTGAAGAACCAGAAGCCAGGGACTCACCCAAGTTGGATTAAACATAACCGCGAAGGTGAAAGCAAGCCAAATCAGGGGCCACATGTACAGCGTTGGGGGACCAATTTGAGCCATGGAAAACCAAAATGCACAGGCAGAAGTGCAGAAAGCGAGAGAAGGAAGCTTTCACGTTTAGTTAAGGTCATCAAAGTCACATACAGCGCACATATTACATACTTCAATATATTTATGATAATCGAGTTTCGTTCTCGAGTTCAGTCCTGGGAAACAATCAGAGTACAGATAAACACACCAACAACAAAAGCCTACCGAGGACGAGAGCATAATTGGTTCTATTGCGCATCCATACGGAAATATCGATACGAATTAGTAATGATAACAGTACCGGGAGAGGAACGAACGAGTAAATAAAAGGTAGCATGTCCGACTCATGATCCCGAAAAGCTAGAATAAAGTCCAGCACGACACACGTGAACGAGACACCTTGAACTTACATAGGTAGCAACCCCCACCAATTGCAGGAAGAGCCATCCCTAATAACAGTACAAAGCGGTGTGTACCTGAGTGATCCGTCTTCGAGAGTTGTTTGACTCAAAGGCAGTTTATTGCATTCTTCTTATTTCTTCCTTCTGGATTTTGGAAATGATATTTGCACAATCCTGGAATTGACAAAGCTTGAGGGAAACATACCAAAGTACATCATGAAAGTATTTTCCCTTTCCTCAGGAATATTGGTAACTACATTACAAGAAACAAAGGAGCAAGGATCTACCTGCAGAAACTCAATGCTGTTGGAAGTTGCCAATAATTGTTACTGGTCATGCAGAGGTCTCAACAGAGAAAGACCAAAGCCCTATGGAGTCTATAGTAGGTTAGTTACAGTAGAAAATGTAGGCAAATGTGCTACTTACCCTCAGTAGATGTCAACCTACTGAGGGAATAAATTAGAGGAAACTTGAAGGTTTGTACGCTCTAAGCTTATCTAATAATTACCATAAAAGGTAACCTAATGCGTACTAGTGAAAAAATAACAACAAATGCTTGAGCATAAAACATTATTTCCAGCATGATTGCCTACTTTCTCCTTTGTATAAGTATCCAGGACTGAAATCTTGGTGATCTTTTTATATTTCTTCAAGACTTTGCGAAATATAACAAGGTTAAGAATCTCGACATCATTCCGATAAGTCGAGTTGTGGGTAAAAGAAATGTTGGCATGGAACATACAAAGTATGTGAAAGAGGCTTACTCTGTAATCATTCAAAAGAGTGAGATCGCTAAACATGTGCATATTAGCATAACTTTTCACAATGAACAAAATAAATAAATGTGGTGCAGTATCTGCCTACCCTTGACCATTTGAAACCTCGACATACCAGTAATGCTCAAAGACGACTTCTTTTAGTTGTTTTTCCATGCGTTGATATCTGCTGGGATCGAGAGCACAACTTGTTTGGCCATACCTTGAAAGACTCTTCTCAGCTGTGTCTTTTGACAATTTATCCTCTTTCAAAGTCCCAGAATAATCATTAATTTGGACATCATGCTCTAGTAAAATATCAATTATGAGGTAGTAATGACCTAATATTAGTGAGCCGAAAGTATAGCGATTTTGAAAAATAAACACTCAATGGTCTTTGCTAGGCCTGGAGTTTAAAGCACTGTCCTGGTGAATTTGAGGTGCTTCTGGCCTTCTGGCGAGGTCAGAGAGCCACTGAAGACACTGCTGGAGAACTAGAGTAAAGTTTTCCCGATACACCACTAGTGGGTCATAGACTCAAAGGTCAGTAGAATACACCATAAGTCTCAATGTTGAAAACATCAACATTTGACATTTGACAATGAATCAAGCTGTTCCCTTGGAAATTTATCATGTTCGCACATCTCTCCTCTCTCGATGTAGAACATTTCTATTTGCACATCTTGACATCAACAGGTTGAAAAGGCTGACATGATTGGTGGGTATGTCAGATAGTATTTTGTACCAAGGTGATCGTGATGGAATTCCTGTCACCATTATGGTTAGTAGAACATTAGACTGTGGGGAAAAATCTAGCCTGTGTGCTCAAAATTCGGGAATATGGGAGCAGCAGGCATCTAGCTGAGTTCCAGCTCCTCTACTGAAATGTTTGGTTGGCTTGCAGACTCAACCATTTCTAAGGAATCAAATATCACTTGTTTTCTTGTCTTTTCTCTGCCTTATCGATGTAATCTGCCTATCATTGTTCTGATCAGTGATGTTGTTTTCAGCCTCTGAAACTTGTGGAGCTGTTCTACATCTGTCATGACTGAGGATAAATGCAATACATCTCATAGACAGAGGGGCAATCAACATCCTTACCTTTGAAATCATATCTTACTTCGTGGCTGAGAGTATGGCTGCCGGTGCGATCAATACCTGTGCTCCCGGAGGAGCTCCGTGTGTTAGTTTGAGGCTGGGCATCCAATCTTATACTTTTCAACTCTGCATCAAGCCTGTGGTAATTTCTGTTAAGTGGAGGTTTCGTGAGGTATGGGCGCCACATCAGCATCAAGTCAATCTAAAAAAGTGGACAAAATAGACCCTTTTCCACTCTGGGGTCTATGGGGTTTTTGAACACGATGAGCCATACTTCAACGTGAGTATGATTTGAGGACACACACTTTGGCATCCTGGGAGTGTCTGCACGGGATGAAGTTGGACTCTAACAATACAGTATAGTTAAATTACGTTACACTCACTTTGAAAAATTTATATGTTCGATGCAAACGAAATAAGTCTGAGTTACTGGTAGAGAACTTAGTTGAGGAGTGACCGCCGTGTCGAACTGGCATGGTTATTCTAAATGAGGGGAACAAACCGGCACCCTGCCTAGTCGGAATTCCATCACGGACTGATTGTTAGGACTCCACATACCAATTCCACGGAATCTCGAGTGCCCCAAATATTCCAGAGATCGGATACGTGACAGGGCTTAACTTGTTGGCTTAAAGCCTTCGGAACTTAAATTAAATCCAATCAACTCACTGGTGCCGCCGGCTCCAACAGTCTGCTATGGTGAACTACTCTCATGGCATCCGAGTATGCTTATTTGAACCCACAGCAGCCGTCAATGCATCAGGTCTCATTATCTTCTTTGATTGTCTGCTAGTTTTACTGCTGATCGGCGAACATGTCAGTGATGGTATATATGATACTGATTAGAACGCGACTGTAATGTGTTGTAATTTTTGACTAGCACACGTTATGTTACCGTTTATGGTAATTATTAGATAGTATACACATCACGTGCACTGCAGTATATCTAGTCGCGCCTCGCCTAGATAGAGCATGAGAGTCCCCCCTTGTACCCGTACCCCATAGTTTCGTCGTTCGTATAGAACGTGGTCCTGTTCGCACCCGCCCGATCCGTCAGTGTTCCCGCCGCTAACCACGGCAGGTTCCAGCGACGTACGTTGGATCATTACTTACTTGGCTACAGCATTCGTTGCTATTTCTCAGAGTTGGCATCCACTGGACCTGTGTCACTCAGTCACTAGGCCGGTTCATCTCCACTATTGGTACCAACACCTTCTGAGTTTAACATATGTATCAACTTGAACCGGGCGTAAATATTCAGGCTCTCACACACAAATCACATCATCGTGTGATTGCCCATGTCTCCACATCATGCCAATGATGAGCAGGCCATGGTGGCGTCGATGTAACTCTCTCTGTTTGATGGTTTATCGACTAAGATGACGCTTTCAACTGGCATGGTGGATTTTTCGCGAGCTTGACAGCGGTACTTACTGACGCTTTCACCATCCATGGATATCAGGAATTAATACGTAATAAAGGGCTAGTCAGACACCTAAATAATCGGAGAGGAAGAAGCCGTGTTTATTGGAGGCTTACCGCAAACAATTCTCTAGAGCCTTTTGACATTTCTTGCTTCGATGGCGTTCGGTGCCATTGGCGGTTGTCGACTCTTGCATTTGGATATCATGGGTCACGACATTGTTTATTAGCTTCGTGTGTGTCGTCAGGGGAAAATCTTCGCAAAAAACTCGTTTCTTTCCTCTAGCATTTCCATGTCAATCCTCACCTGAATGCGACAGTAGTGACATACACTGATAAAAGCCATTGTTAATGTTACACGCAAACACTACACTGAATCGAGAAACGTCTGAACCTCGGACGACAGTAAACACAGGGATCTCTATCGTACATTTAGCAAATGTCATAGCAAGAGAGAACGGAGTCATCTTTTTTTTTTCTTTCCTTTTCTTCCTTTTTCTTTCTTTCCTATGGATTTGTCACGAAATAAAGGAAGAAGTAAATCACTGATGTCGGTGGTGAAGATCCATATTTATGAGCCTGTCACGATGGTATGAGTGAGAACACGGTATTATTTTAGAGAGATATGTACAAACCAGGAAGCACCTAGTACGCTTTCCACCCTTGTTTCGTTCCAATCGGACCGTGATACTCTGGCGCCTCGTGGCTCACAAATGGAATGGTCGCCTTGTGCTCCGCTTCCGGGTGCGCCACCTGCCTGAAATTAATCAGGTGCGAGTAAAGTGCCAGCTCCGGCGCCTTGGCTTCCTCCAACCCTTCGTCACTCCCGACCACGATGTGCGGACCCGCAGCGGCGAGGATCTTGCCGTCTGGGGTCACCAGTCTCGCTCCGATGCTCTCGCTCACCAGGGCGCTCAGCTTCTCCAGACTGTCGAGCCCGTGGAGTTCGACCTCGTTGAGCTGGTTGATCAGATAGAGGACGATGCGCGGGTCCAAGGGCATGTACCCGCGAATCTGATTTCCCGCTGCGAGCCGGTCTTTGCAGGCACTGCAGACCGCGGGATTCGTGCGCGCGAGTACCGAGGCGCTGTTGACGACGGTGACCCTCGCTTGCGGATGCGGCTGCTGCTGCGGGTGCTGGGCCTTCGGAAGGAGGTGAAGTTCGAGACGGTGTGAACCTTGAAACGCGAACTCCTGCAATTTTGCGGCAACGACAAATTTGCGCATATGTACGGCTCCGTTTGGTTTGTCCTCCTTCAGAAGGAGATTGCGGTGCGCAGGATGCAAGTTTTTAGACAGGTTCTGAACTGCCTGGAGAGTCTGGTGTGCTTCAGAGTCCCATTCATTTAGGAGAGCCTGACGATATTGCTCTCGGAGTTGTTCATTGTTGTTGTCGTACGGGACATCAACTTGGACCTTCACGCCCGTTCTAGGGTCTTCGATAGCTGGGTATGTGTAATCTGTTAAAATGTTAGTCATTTCGAGCTCTTGGAATGGAAACTTGCTTACACTTTTTCGTCGAATTACTATTGTCATCCAGCAGGCTGCGTGTGTTGTCCGAGGTCCAGTAATCCGATGTGTCAGTCCGGAAAGGGACGAGTGGGCTAGAATGGTTTATCGGGGCATTTGGGTCCTGCTGGAAGTTTCCATCGCCATTGGTGACTGATGAATGAATGAGTCACTTGATGAGGATTTGAAAAAAAAAAGTACCAAATGAATTGATATTTCCGTCTTGATCCTTCCAGCCATTTTCCATCCAATAATGCGGGTATACATACTCCCAAAATGCGTAAAGTCGGTCAACGTTACAATGGTGTAGATGAAAAATGGGATCAAAAGCTGGACGTATTTCAGTGACGACGATGCGGTGGAAAGGAAATAGAATTACAGGCGTATTCGTTCACCGACTGTGACAAAAATCAGCATATTCGTGTGTAGTAAGGCAACAATAATTGACATACCATCGTCCCGTTTCCCCCAGTATCAAGATGAACCGAGTTATGCGGTTCCTCAATCGACGCTACGGGTGACGTCAGGTATTATAAAAGGGATGATCCACAAGAATACATACGTGGTGGAGCTGAAGAGGAAGAAAAGGGTGGAGGAAGAAAAGTGCTCGACTGTGCGCTGGTGTTCGAAAAGTACGCCCACCTACAATACACCGTTTAGAGGCAGTTTCTTTGGCAGCGCACCCAACTTACAAGTTTGGGCCATACGAAGGGTCACTCAGTGTCGGCGGATACTGGAATAAGGCAGCAACCTTTTCCCTAAGCCACGTTGCGGATTGCAGTTGGACGTCTCCGCCAAAAAGTTGAATGTCGGGCCCATCCGAAAACGCTCTAATGGTGTAGACTTAGGTCGTAAGGATACCAGTAGAGGACATGAGTTACTTGAGTGCCAAGTTGTACTGCTCATCCGTCGGGTTGTCGTTATTATTAGCCCACCGATAAGTTCGATTCCAGCTGCTCATATATTCGATACCTTGTGTAGCCCCAGGCTCCCCAGCGTAGCGATAATGATTCAAGGGATTGAGAACCTGTATGCTTTTCTTATTGCCGGGTTCGATTATTTGAATCTTGGTCTTTTGGAAAATGGACGGAATGCCTTCCTTGGCAGTTTCTCGCTTGGTCCAATCCCAGAACCTCGAGAAAAAAACATGCAAGTTGGGTGTTATTGCTTCGTGCAGGCTGAGAAATACTTACGGGAAACGAAGTTTTTTTGCAGCTTGAACCCAATTTTCCCTTGCAGCATCAGAATTTTCTTTCTCGAGGTCGGCTGCGATCAAGATCGCTTTCCTTACCACGGCTTGCTACTCAATACCTATTAATTTAGTTCGACAGTGCCACAGGTACGAGAATTACCTCGACTAGTAACATCAATACACGATGCCAAGTCGGGAACACGGACACTGTCTAGAATGTCAGCACATAGTACGACGAAATAGAGTGAACATGCATACCGGCGTGATAACAGTAGCCTTGAGATAATATTGTTGTCAGACCCCCTCAAATATAGGAGAAATAGAATAAATCACCCCCATAGTCAGAGTTGGGGTCTGCACTCTGCGGACCATTTGGATCACCACTGCGAATGCTCGGTTTAACAACATCAAGCATGCATGCACCTATGTAAAATCTCACCTCCACGGTGCGGTGGGTAATCCATGAATTCCCGCTAAGGGAGGTATGAGCAATGAATGATACTTGGCCCAGATGCGCTTACCCATTTGCCACCAGCTGTCAGCTTTGTTCATGTAGTCAGGACTGCT
>JBBPKB010000725.1:0-11271 GCA_038089035.1 Boletellus dicymbophilus
ATTTTGAAGGGTTGGAGGGGGATTGGAATATAGTGTCATACAATGAGCACTAAGATGAAGGGATAGAAACTCCACTTCATCAAAGTTATGTCCAATCCCACAACAGTAGTTTAACACATACCCTGACTTTCTTTTGCTGATAGAGTAAAACCTCTTACCCCTCTGACAGCTCCTTGCTCTGCTTCCCATCTGACATTGTAGGTATGGACTTCAACTCTGTCTCCACAGAGTCCTCAGTTACCACCACCACAACTTATGCCTCTACCTATCCAAATCTGCACCACACTCTTACTACCATTGTGGAACATGCTGAACAAGTGTGCCTAGCCTCTGATCAAGTTCTTCATACTTTGAACCAGGCTGATATTCTCCTAGGACTTTTCTTCACATCTTCTGTACCTCCTATATTCCTCAGAATTTCACCAAATGAATATCACTTTCAAAGACTATGAAGATAATGATAATTATTTTACAAATGAGGATCTTTCTTGAGACATGAATGCTCATGCTAATACCTCAGGAGAACCCTATCATCAGGAATGGTAAACTCAGTGACTTTATCCATATAAAAGGGGCAGTGTTAAGATTTCTTTCTCTCTCTTCATTGAACTACAATTTTTCTTATTCTTCTGTTAGTTTTTTAACTTGTACTTCTGCTTCACTATGATGCATTCCATGATGTCATTATAACTGCATGTTTGTCTATTCCAACATGGAATATCTTTTCTTCTATTCCTTCAAATCATGCTTACTCTTCTTAATTACACATCAGTCCATTCCAGCACAGATTTCTTTATATTTCTAGATATTGTACAATTATTTCAGCCAATGGCCTTTCTCTCTCATATCATACAATTTTCTCCTTTCTCTTTTCAACTTTGGCCATGTACCATTTTTCTTTGTATATAAATCCTTGAGCATCATTGCTCATACTTTGAGCTAGATCTAGATACTCAGACTTGTACAGATACTCAAGACTTGCAACCCATTTGCCTTCTCTCCTTTGAACTTAGGAAGATCACATTGTTGAACCCTTTGACTCTATGCTTTACTGATTCCTCAATACAAATCCTTCTTTGAAGGTATTCACTTTGGACTTTGTCCCTTGCATTTGAACAACTACTTCTTTTCAAGTCTACATTTGTCCCTACCTAAGCCAAATATAACAGAATACATGCTTGGAAAGCTGAGGAAAGGTTTTGATGGATAGAAAAGCTATGGAACCAGTAGACAAGCTCTGGACCTCAGTAGCTGGTGCCAAAGGTATTGAGGAATTAAAACAGGGGGAGATAGGAGGATTTGTGATTGCTCATGTACAAGATCTAGTGACTCAAGTAGCCATGAGGAGTTTGGATCCATGTGAGAGTTTGAATATACTGTTAAACTACAGATGAATACAGGACAGAGATAACTCTGAAGAAGTGGAGTCAAGTGGAGTCAGACAGGACTTGGCCTCACTGTGTGTGGTACATTATGGAAGGTCAAGGAATCAAGTATGAGTGTCAACAATGGATTGGAAGGAAAAACATAACAGAGCATCACCTTAGAGCTGTACTCCTAGGCAAGCACTGGTATTGGAAGTGGTCTAAGCAAAGGGAAGAACATGATACAAGTAACAGAAAGATACAAGAGGGAAGAGAGTAATCTACTAATATGCAAAGTCTAAGTCAGGTAACTACAGCAGAAAAGGAATTCAAAATAGAAATATGACAGAGTAATCTCAGAAAGACCATAATTAGACTTAGGGGTTTCTCAGGATATGATATAAAAGGTCTATTGAATGGACTAAATACTTGGCAAATGAGGTACATGTCATATCCCATAAATTTCAATCCTATTCTGATCTTTCTGTTAATACTCCACTACTACCTTCACTTAAATTTCCTTTTTATGTATTTACTTACAATCATAATACAGTGACTACAAGTACCCTACAGGTTACAATGAGTCTTCTACACTCCATGACCCCCCTTTCCTCTTATATACTCTGACCAATCCATTTATGTTCTATTTCTCAATTACTAACAATCTGTTACTTACTTACTAATACTGTGATACCTGTGCCCACTTAGGAGCACAGCTCTAAGGCAATGCTCTTGTATAGTTTCCTTTCTGACCCTCTGGCTTATTTAGTTTTCTATTATAGTATTCCACTTTGTAGACCTTACTAAGGCTGTTTGTATATATTGAACTATGGTATATCTCTCTAGATGGTTCTAAGGAGGCCTCCCACTCTAGTTAATGCCAACCTGATGACATTCAGCTTCACCACTTCCCTTAAGGCAAGGCCTCATGCTATTGCCTGGCTGATCATAACCTGACCTTCATCTAGTTCCTCCAAGTCAAGAGTCTTTTCCTTTGCCACTTGACAGAAGCAGTATGGCCAAACAAACACACTGATGCTCTTGCCACTCTTCTGGAATGTTGAAAATCACCCAGCCTGCAATCCTCTCCACAGAGACCTCAGAGCTCACTAATACCTTATTGTGTGTGTAGAAGATGGCATGACAAACTCAAAGCTCTTGAGAACAGAGCTTTCAATATTGTAGCCATCAATGATTCACTAATAACTCCATTGCATTTGAGGTCAGCATGAAAGCACAGGTCAAAGTATCCCATAAAATAGATACTTTTCTTCCTCCCATGACCTGACTAACCAATTGTCCCCTACTTTCATGTACCTCATCTACAACAACATCCACATCCTGTCTCATGTCCCTCCATCCCTCCACACTCCACTCCTGCTACCAAGACCCTTGGTCCTGTTCTCCTTACGAGGATCATTTTCATCAAAGCAGTACAACCTAACCAACACCCTTCTACTCCCCCTCTAAACTTTTCCCCCTCTTTTTACCACATCACTATCCTACACCCCACTCAGCTTGCCTAACATGCCTTGGCTAATATCCACCTCTCATACAATGAAGCAGGGAGCTCAAACTCTATTCTGACTCACCCTAGAAGGCAACCTCCTCAATAGGAAAGGCCAGATCTTATGCACTAGCTAGAAAAAACTAAGTGGTTGCACCTTATCCCACAAATCTGCTAAGCATGAATGCTCTGACTGCAGCAAGCCCCACCACTATTGCATCCAGACATGCTCTTGAGCACAGGCACACTTGGACACAAACTCCCTATAACTCAAACACCAAGTGAGACTAGTTAGAGTTATCTGGACTTACATACTAATACCCATATATCATTCCAGGTTTAATTTCAGTTTCTCTGTGAACATACTCCTCATCCTTTCCCCCCTCCCCTCTCATCCATCAATTCACTTTTTGACCTAGATGATTTCCCATCCCCATACAGCAACCTCAACATAGTTGCTTTGACCCTAATCAATCTACCCTCCAGGTCCCAAGGTGCAGTACAAGATATCACAGAAGCATACCATACTGTTCTCCTCCATCATTCCCAATCGCCTGCACTCATGGTACACCTTAACAGCTCACAGTTTGCAGCCAACACATCTCCATGCTTTAGCTTTGGCCCTCCTGGCAGTCTATATGGTAGTATCAGCAGTGTGGGCACCGACATAATGTGTTTTGCAGACATCAGACCAATCCTATGATAGATGAACGACCATCTATTCTTGTGGATCTCCCAATCACACCTTGCTGATCACAATCACTGCCAACAGTTAATAAACACAATATGGATCTCAACAGAGAGGCCCAGCTACAAAGGCAGCTAGTCATGGTTTGCAGGCTCCCATATGCTAAATGACTAAGTTGACTTTCTCAGCCCAATCCTTATTGTCTTTCCACCTCTTCTACTCCTTCTATTCCCTGGGCTACATGCACCTTGACTTCATGTCCTGCATGTTAACAATGTGGACTTATCCATCTCTATGGCATGCATCCAGTCTCCATGTCTTACACTGGTTGCTGTACATCACTAGCTCCTCTGTTACACCCTTTGCTTCCCTACACTCATCCTACTACTATCACTTTTATCTGAATGTATGCTGCCACTTCCTCCTCCACTCACTGCTGCACTTCTGCTCAGAGACTGAAATGTTGATATCCAGTGGTGTTAAAGCCTAAAATATAGTACTAGCTCTGAGCTCTGCAACCAGCATGCAGTACTCCACCCAACCACTCGATGATTAATGGCAACTGGCCCAATATCATTTCTATTCCTTGATAACATACTCATTTTTAATCCAAAAGAAGAACATATATTGCTAGGTGGAAAGACAGTGAGCAAAAAACATAACAATTATTTTTGTCTATACATTGGATGGAAGGGTTAAAAGGAATCAATCAATCAAAGAAAAGGGTGGCTAAGTATGCTTCATGTTGAGATGAAGTCTAAATCCAAGAAACAAAGATGATCTAGTACAGGAGCTCACTTGCTCTATTGGTTAGAAAAATAAGGAGGGCACAAGAAACAGTATTTAAAAGTTTTGAATGCAAGGATCTTATAACTCCTGAGCTGTGGAAGATGTAAGAAAGTAATTATAAATAATATTGAATTTTATGCTTACAATCCTTGTGTGTACAGAGTTTGAGCATTGGTCATCTGTTCTTAGCCAGGGTGACAAGCGCACTGTGGTCTTGCATCAGACCATAATCTGAGGTCTATATGTTCTGTTCTCGCCTCCACAAAGTTCGCACACTGCAATGTGAAGGTTATATGATGCCATTAGGTCGAGGAGTGGAGCTGCTAATTCTATGCTTGTTCTCTGCTAACCCTAGTGGCATATAAAGAAGACATAATGGTCGATAGTATTACTTAGAACATGCCGGGCTGATGGGAGAGATCATCGATATGTTGCCATAGAATAAGCGATAATCCCCTCAATTCAGACTTTTCTTGGTTGACAGCCTATTTTGTGCCAGTTTCTTTACTTGGCATGCTCACCACCATTGGACTCCATTACTGGACATTCATGGTTTGGACTGGCTTTATGATTGGCTTATTGTTTCCAGGAGGTATAAAAACGCAGTCTACTGTTGTATGTCTACATCTCCTGCATTTTCTCCAAATTGTTGAGAGTCATCTATCAGGTATCATAAAATCACAATTACTAGAACACAAACTTGACAACACTATGACAATCTGATGGTTTGGGAACAACAGTTCGATGCAATGGCTCTTAGCCAATCCTGAAAATTGAGTTCACATTGAACCAAGATAACATAAAGACTGACTGAGTGAATCATTCGGACTACTAGCTAGGATGGTGAGTGTGTCAGGAGGATAAGCTGCTTATCTTCAGAGAGGTTCAGAGTTGGAGTCAAAGTCATTTTTAAAGGAATCAGAATCAGACTAGGAAGGGCTACTCCTTGCATAACTCTTTGCCAAAGGTAGCTCTCAAAGCAGATGGAACAAATGGAATTGGGGGGGGGGGGGTTGTGATTTCTCACATATGTAAATTACTTCCATGAAGAGAGAGGACACGAGTAGAAATCCAGTGCAGTAGCTGGAATACACTGCTTAAACTACTGATTGCAGGGTCAGAAATAACCCTGATGAAGTTGAGTTTGGTTGAACAGGGATTGGCTTCACCTTATGTGGTACACCCTTGAAGAGAATTCAGTGTTCCTGGTGAAAATTAGGTTGTTCAATCAATATTCAATGAATATTCCAGCTAAGGTCTACAAAGTAGAACATTATGGAGTTTATATATGGAGGGGAAACAAATTACTAAGTGTGGAAACAGAAACTAAAAGAATATACTGGAAAGAAAAGGGGAGACTGTAACAAGGCATTATGTTGGAGCTGTGCTCCTAATGACCAAACAGTAAAGAGAATGTCTGGTGTCACTTCTATGTACTACAAAACTTCATAAGCTACTCTAAAAAGCCTACAGCCACCTGAGTCTCCCATGTGGACTAGATGGAAGCCCTTGGCATCAATTAAGCAATTGTTGAAAATAATTGAGGAATACAAGAAAATCCCTTGCCACTACTCTCAATATGCTTTCTTCTTTTTTTTTGAAAATTAGTGTCAGCATCCCTAGAGCTATGTTTGGTGGATGGTGACTATTGGATACATGTACAGTAGGTATGAGTAAGTAGAGAGGCTTATCCACTATGTATGTCACAGACTGTTATGGATGATTTATTCATCCAACAATGTGGAGTAGTAATCTAGGGTACTACTGTATGTGCAGACTCTATACTGTCCATGAGTGCAATCAAACGCATTTTCTAATAGATCTTGTTTGTCTATGTAGTCTATGAGTGTTGCATGATCTAGTATGCCAGTGGAAGTTGTCCATTTCTTCTTTGGAATCATGAAAATCATGTGTTATACAAGGAGAGAGCCAAAAGTTGCCAAGGATATAGATAAGGAGCAGCTGCAAGAGTTCTTGCATGTTAGTATCATCATCACTATGGGCATTGATGGCGAGGAAGGCATCTTGCCATTCATCATGGTTCCAGCAATCTGCAAAGTACTTCAGAAATTCTTCCTTGAGCTAAGGATGAATCAGCTCTTTTGAAAAATCAGCCTCAGCCTGAGAAGACCAAGCCAGAGGTAAATGTTAGTATATAGGAAAATCTCTTAAGGTTTCAGATAGTCATATGTGCTAGTAGCCCAGAGAAGACCAACTTGCATCATCCATCTCCTCCTTGTTACTGACCTCTGAAGCATCAGTAGTCGGCTATGCAATAAATAGTGATGAAATAATACTAATCGCATGATGAGAGTGGAGCGCTTTTGCCATTGAACCAGTTAGTGTCAGGTATCCTGCCTTGTTAACCTCATCAACCTCGTCAACTTCCATAAGGGTCTGCATTTGTAACAAGGGGAGGCTCAACCTGTATCATAGATGCATGAAGTCTAGACTGGAAATGTTGCGATTTACATGTGTCTACAACATCACTTTCCATTTCCATGGTATACATCAGTGTTGCCTGGCAATACATCTATCTATAGTTGATCTTCACGACGGCTTTGACTAATGCCTCCAAATTCAGTCCAGGTAATTGTATAATGCTCAGAACATCAAACAGGTCGGTGACTTCTGTTCGAACAGTGGGATGTATGCACTGTTCACATCCAGATATTCCCCAGCAGAGGGAAATCCACATGCTATCTCGTCAACTTTAACAGGAACACTCTAAGCAAGCTCCAGTGCTGGTCCAGCAATTGACTAAGCTCACAAGGGACTAGGGTGTTAGCTGTACTTTTCGGTGGAGACTTATCAGAACCCCTTCCCTGACCATCACACAGAAAAAGTCCTTCATTAAATTGGTCTTGATAAACTTGTCTGTATCTTGGAACTTGCCACCAAGGATACCCTTGCCCCACTCACTGTTGCAACAAAGGAAATATCATTTGACTTTGTTGTGCTGCATAGTGCAATTTGTCTAAAAATCATTTCCAAATCTGATGGCTTCGCATTTGCTGATCCCATCATGGAAGATCCCCCTCGATCGGATACTGAGTCAATTGTTGCCCTGCTGCCTCTATGGTGCAGCAAGCAACTGGAAAATCGTGGAACCCAGCGGGGAGCAGGATTGTGGGAGTAGAATCTGGTGCTAGTACCTCAGGATCGGGGATTAATGGAGAACTTGGGGGAACGGCTGATCAGGTTGAAAAATGTGGAAAAAAGAGGAGGTCGAAGAAAAGAGAGGTCGGGGAGAAGAAGACCTAAGAAGGCATGGATACTTGGTCTCGATGTACCTTACAAATGGTGTTTAATTGACCTCGCTCTTTGGTGCTACTTGTTACCTTACATTCTTTTTTATGTGAACACTCACTAATGCAATTCATGGATTTGACTGGTTTTTCTTATCCAGAGTCTCGAGGCATGAGAACCCTGTTCTTTACAACTAGGACTATTCCTGACTTGTACACTTGTTTCGGTCCACTGAGTGGGCTTGGACAATAGACAACGCTTACAACGAACTCCTCTACAAAAAGTTTCAGACACTACACAGAATATAAATATATATTCAGGTTCTCTAAATCCGGTCACGGTTTCGTGCTCTAGGACTTTGTTACTATGACTGGAAGTCGACCCCTTTACTCCTGACCTGCTGTCCCAGGCCATGGACCTTAGCACAGAAAGCAATGACAAGAGGGAGATAGATTTCTTCAGGAGGGAACCAAGTTTTGTGGCATTCTCTAATAGAATCATTGCCAATGAAATGAGCACAGACAATGATGGCGACAATCTGTAGTGAAAGAGGCAAGGCGAAATTGGTGGATAAGACAGAAATGTGATTGAAAACATGGCAAGATGCATGGCGAAACTCACCACATAGGAATGAACTCTGAAAATGTCCCAGGCTTCACAAGAATGCCGTTTTCTTAGATGTCTCAGATATACTCAGCTCTGTCTGCCTCTTTCCCATTATTAACAGTAATCAATGAGGTGTATCCTTGTACTGTGCACTTGTATTGGCAGATAATGGGAATAGAGGATAATAGACGTGGCAGATGGTCTGGAAGGCTGTCTTTGAGTGCATCCATTTCTTGACCTATAATCTCATCAAATCGCCTGATCTTGGGCCACTTTCCATCATGGCATGTAGAAACATTACCCCAAACCTGATAGATTTTGCAGTAGAAACATTGAAGAGCACTACTCCGTTCAAGTCCAAAGAATTGTGGAACTGAACATGTTTGTGTCATGGAGGAGGAAGAAACTGTTTGACAACAGTTTAAAAGCTCCATAAAATTGTTGGGAGGTGGCCATGTGAGGGCTAGTCGTAGCTGCAATTAGGAAGCTGGTCCGAAGACCAAGCCTCGTATAATGCTCGGAGTTTGTGTGTACCAAGCTCCTTTGACACCTCTTCCCTGGTTTGAGGTATTTATCAAGAACTTGGCAATCTAGAGCTTCCACCTCAATTTTTTCATAAAGTTTCTGTTCAGAAAGAGCCATTGATGTTATCTCAACATAGAACTTCTGTTTCTGTTTACAACATACAGGATAAGTGTCATGAACAACTTCAAAAGGCTGTCTTCTCTTGTTGAACATAGACATCTTTCAGAAAAAGACTTTTCATTAGTTGAAAAAAAAATTTCACTTGAGCACCAAAGATTTAGAAACAGTATAGTTATATATGCATGAGTCAAAACAACAGATGCTTCAGCTTATGAGATAACACCACAATTAGATAAATAGTAAGTGAACACTTACCTGGTAGTTCATTAATGGATTGTCTCTCTGAACCCATGTTAAACGAGGGAAATGGACAGGAGCCGTCCCTCTAGCTTCATTCAGGCCAAATTTCGTCTACAGTAGGTCATTTTGCAGTATTCGCCTCAAGACAGGAGAGGGAGGACACTCACAGCCAACATGTTGTCCGAGCTGAACCATTCTAATAATTAGGGTACACACTCCAAATTGTGGCACACATCAACGTCTAAGTTGACTCTATGAGAGAGTGCAACACATCCAGATGGATTTACACCTGGTGCTCTGATGTCCATGTATTCCCTGCCATGGGTTTCATGTGGTTGAATTAAACCGATTTGATGATTACTCCCTGACCTGATGGAGGATTGAGCTAGTTCATGTGCTCATCAAATTTTGGCAAGAGAGTTTCCAAATAAGGGGGTAATATTATCTGAACTAGAGGGTAGCAGTGAGTTAAAAGAGGCCATGGTGGCTTCAGGGGCCATCAACTGGAATCCAGACAGTTGTAGTCAAGGAAAATTGAGTGGTAAGATTTGGACATTTTTTATGATTTCATGATTTCATTGTTCTATATGTTTATGTACACTTCGGAACTTCCTGTAACCCCTGTTAACTGAGTCGCATGCAGAGTTGAAAATCACCTATTTCCTTGTATGGTGCGAAGTTATCATGTGTTATGTTCAGAACCTGCTGCAAAGCATGCCCTACAACACAACAGCAAGAACAGTGAGGGCACTGTGCCACCACCACCAGCAAGCGCAAAGGCTATGCAGAAGTGTGCCTGCAATCACAACAACAATGCTGAGCTGCCACCACAAGACACTAATGAGGATGTAGTCAACAAAATGATGCCCACGCCGCAACAGTGGGTAGAGCTGAAACAGTGTTATGCTTGGTAGGCATGAGTGTAGACTTGAAAGATAAAGTTGTTCAGCACCAAGAGAATCCAAGATTCTAGCCACCTTCAAAGAAGGATTTAAATCCAGTTTCTAGTAGAGATACTCGATGGTACAAACAAGAAAGAAAATGGCGCATGGACCAAGGATGGAAGGCATCATACGATATTTAGAAACAAAAGAAGCAATAATGAGAATGGTGCCATGCCATTCCACTGCCACAACTGAGTCAATGGAGAGCCAAATCTTTAGTGCCTTGTAATACCAGAAGTATGTAAGTGCATCAACCCACAAAGTTAGGTGTATTTATTAGATAAAAAACCAACACAGATTGCCACTCAATTGGTGATTCACTGCTCGAATTGCATGGCCTTGTGCTGGCGATGCTTCCTTCAAACTAGCTGCTTTGACCCGTTTTGGGCCTTTGGCCCAAGAGGATGTATGTTCACTGTAAGCATTTTTGAAAAGAGTGCTCATCCACAGTGAAGCTGTGGATAATCACACAGGTGGAGGTTGTCAGTCACAATTTACCTAGTCAGTCACACTACACTTTGTCAGTCACAACTATAGACTATGCTTTTATCTTACCAACTAAAGTGGGAGCCATAAGATTGTCCAGCCTGTGTGGTACTTAGGGTCTTGCACCTGATGTTATTACAAAGGGGGAGTGAAGGGAGTACTTATCATAAGTGTAGCCTTGAAAATATTTAGTGAAATCACAAACCCATTCATCCATAAAATTCAATTCATGTATAGAAAAGAACAGCTACCTCCCTTTACAACTGTCAGTCAGACTCTATCTTTGCCAGCTATACAAATTGTTGTGAGATCATCCAGCTACTATGGTAGTAAAGATATTACATCTAAAATTATAACACAAAGGATACTACTGTGAACTCATTTTTGGACTATTGGCCCAAGGGGGAGTGGAGTGGAGTACTTGTGTGTAGCCTTGTAAAAAAAATGTTTAGTGAAATCACAAACCCATTCATGTATAGTACTCCATTTAATATTCCTCATCATTCCCAAACATGATCTTGATGTTTCTTGGATGGGTACAACATGAAAGTTCCACATACAACTGTCACAGGTGTTGCAAGATTGATTCCAACATGCTTGAGAGTTTGACCTTGAGATTTGTTGATAGTCATTGCATAGGCCAGATGTACAGGAAATTGGAATCTTCTGAAGGGAACAGGAGAGTCTTCCAGTCCAGAGTCCAAAGCAATCCTTGGAATCAACACAACATTCTGTTGATTGTTATCATGTTCT
>JBBPKB010000726.1:0-11259 GCA_038089035.1 Boletellus dicymbophilus
GATCAAGACAGCGTCGGCGAGTAGCTTGACCACGACGTTGAAAGGTCTGTGCCTAGTCCATCCGTGGATACGCCCTTTGTTCAATCAAGAGTTTTCGCGTTCGACTGCGCCGGACGAAGTCCGCGTCGAGCCCATGCCAGAGCCGGACGCGACGGCGGTGACGGTGGAGGAGGCGCTTCGGACGGCTGTCCGCCTGAGGCAGCCGTTCGGGGCGCCGATTTCCGAAAAAGTCTCGCGGACAGAGTATGGGCGCGTCGCCGCGGACTGCTTGATCATGTTCCGATGTCAGATCTGCTGGCAAACGTCCGTACGATCGACGTACGGTAGGTTTGTCTCCATGGAACTGTGGTTCCCTTCTTTTTTTTATTAAAAAAAAAAAACCTTGTACTTAACGTGTACAAAGATAAATACATGACAACCTGTGGGTATCTGGGTGTAGGTATAATAACATAACGTTTCGTCGTATCGAACTACACGATGAGGTCGTACACTTCTATTGACCTCGTATTTCCTTCTGCGTCGTGTCGGACGCACAGCACCCGACCAGTATAAGGTTCATAATCCAAGACGACGCGCGGGTCCGAAAACTCGAGAACGGAAGGGTACACCCTCGATTTGAGACCGTCGCCGTGACAGTGACGATCCTCGCGTATGTCGTACTCGAACGCTGCGACGCGCGGGTCTCTGCCCGGCGAGTAAAGCGCTCGACCGGTGCCGTGGAAAGAAGGCTGGCAGGACACGCTTTGGTCGTTGGGGCCGAAGAGGAAAGGCGGTTCTAATTGGACGGCGCCTACGGCGTCGTCGCGCGCCCTGACGAGGCGCAGGCGGCCATATCCTGAAAAACGTGCCCCGAAAGGTTCTAGGTCGGACATGCGCAATCGGACGGTGATAAGGTCGTCTTGCGTCGACGGGTCGACAACGGTGTCGTGAAGAATCGGAAACCCGCACACGACGCCCGGAACGATGCCGTAGTGTGACATGTTGAGAGGAGTGGAGTACACGCGCGGACACGGAAACGGAAGGGCGAACGCGTTGAAGACCGTGACCCGCTTCCCAGCGGCTATTCTGTCAAAGGACTGGGATATAACGATGTGCGTCGACGTCGAGACGCTCTTGAACGTGGTAGTCATGGGCTTCAGGTCAAGCTGCTACGTCGGAGATGTTCAATAAATGTCAAATTTGTGTGTGACGAGTCAGGACGACTCACATCGCTTGACCCCGGTTTCGGGTCGAGCGGGGGGAGCAGGAGCTGCGTACGTGTTTGCACGTCCAAGACGATGACATGGTCGTCGTTGTTGGGACCAATGCATTTAATAAGAATTACACGTGGGCCAAGGTCGACGAAATTAATGCGGAACGAACTTCTTGAATGTTCGAACATGTGGAGAGGTTCCATCGCCAAATCGGATTGCTCTGTTACGATCAACGAATAGATTGAACTTGTAATGGCATCAACGTGCGGTTTCGAATCCCTTCGAGCGTATGAAATCTTACGTTTGTGCATGCAGATATCCGAATTCCGATACATCCCTGATGACCGCACAAGCAAGCGGGCGACCGTCGACATCGATAGCAGAAACACAGTGAAACGATTGTAACCGTCCAACGGTCGGTCTGAATATTACGCGGCCGTCCGAGCTGCTGTCGAGGTTCAAGTCATAACAACGGACTTCACCCGTAAAAGCCATCAAGAGAAATCGGCCGAAAACCAGGCCGACACGGAGGGTCACGCCCGAGTACCCAATCCTGCGTATTGGTTCGGGCGTCCGCCTCCGAGTCTGCTGAGAGCCATGCACCTTCTGAAAATACCTGTTTACGCGAAAGCTACGAACGAGTGCGCTCTCCAAGTCGTGCACAGACTGTGAGTGGAATGGGCCAGGTGGTACGAGGAAGTCGGCATTGCGATAGGCGTCGGACCACGCATCCCTGCAACGGGTAAGCTCACAAATATATCGAGAGACCTGTCGTGCGCCTATACATAGCAGTCCGAAACCCACGAAAAGGAAACGCTTACCCTGCGTAGTCGAATGATATCCGGAACATCGAGTAAACGAAATACACTGAGCCAGATTTCCAGCGGAAGCTGGATGGAAGATGGCATTGGAGTCAGTCTTCTGATATTTACTTGCAAGTTTGGGGGGAAGGAAGGGGGACCTTGGACGAGTCCCCGAACGTTGCAACTAGTTACTAAATCCACCTTAAATCCACTGGCATCAAGCCACATGACACGGACGTTGGCTTGGCCGTGTCATTCGGGACCTGCAATACTTCACCATTTGCACTCTCCTTGAACTGAGACGCGGATAGTAGGGGTACGAGCTGTGGAACAAAGGAAATCAATACTGAGACAAATTATATTTTCAATAGACTGCGACAGCTAACCTCGTCCGGATATCGACTGGGAGGGTTAGACCTGTAAAGCACCTGTGGACTTGTAGTTCGCCCCGAACTTGCTCACGCCAAACGATGCCACGTACTACTAGCGCCGTTCTGCTAGTATATATTCCGAGGTGGTTCACTGAAATGCGAAGGATGCGCAACACGCCAAGCCAGATTTCTGCCCAAAAGGAACATGAGAAATCGCGCGTTTTTTTGTTTGCGCCCTGTGCACAAAAAAGGAAATGGACCATATGTGAGTTTAGGTGAGAAAGCCACGGGCAAGTCAATGTATTTATAAAAAAATCACTTGAGATGAGCACGAATAAACACAGAGATTCTCTTATGCACCGTCCTTACCCTCGCTGTCGTTGTGGTAGCACTGGCAGGCGACCCACTGCATCACCCTTGCCCCAGCCGTCGCTGTCACTACCAAGTGGGAAGAACACGCTATCGTGCTCGCCGTCTCGTCATGTGGCCTCTCCCATGCGCCCTTTAGTTTCGATGTGCGACCCGACCCGTCCAATGCCGACTTCGATTCCGACTGTCGACTACAACATTTACTTACTCTCCTGGAACCTGTCATGGCTAGCGGCGGGAAACACTGAGGGATCGGGCGGGTGCGAACAGGACCACGCTCTATACGGACAACGAAACTACGGGGTACGGGTACAGGGGGTGACTAACTAGTTGCGCCTCGCCTAGATAGAGCTAGAGACTGCAATGGACGTGATGTGTATGCCAATAGATCCCTTTTGGGTTTACCTCCTTGGCTTGACCCCGTCCCCTTAGGGCATGCATTCCCGATCGCGTTCCGCTCCAGCGGCTTCGCACCCCTTACAGCTTTAAACCACTTTCGACAAGTTCGTTGGTACAGGCCCGGGATCGTCGTCGTCTAGGAGACATCAGCTAGATGAACCTACGTCGTTATTCAAAACAACGCACAAAAAGGCCGCAGAATGTCCAAACAGATCAGACTCATTTGACTCTCTTCCGGTTTGCCCTTTCTTAGCTTCTCGTCCAGGACCTTAGTGATGTCTTCATAACTAATCATTTGATGCAGGTCGGCTGGCTCAAATGGATTAGTATGTGGAACCACACCGTCGTTGTAGAACTCGGATGAGCCTTACCGTGTTGCATCAAATCTTTGAAAATCTGGAACCCCTCGACTCGACCGATGGAATCATCAAAGTAGTCTCTGTTGTCGGAGATCAGCCCGTCGATTAGGACTCTCATTAGCAAAATTATTGTACATTATTTACACTTCCCTATTTGGGCAGTGTTGACTACTTGTCACACCGCCGCGCGCTCTTTCCTCCAGTCTCGTACCCTCGACTGGAGGTAAGCCACCTTACATTTGTCTACACATTCTTTACTTACTCTACCTAGTATTCATTCCTTACCTCTAGGTAGATATCCTGTCCCAGTCTTGTGCCCTCGACTGGAGTATTCATTCCTTACCTCTAGATTGTGTGCCTCTCACATCTGTTGCATGTAGACAATGTTTTTTGGGAGAAGTTCATTGCCCTTCATGGCATTTTTCAAGTTGCCATTGCAATTCTGAGCAATATGAGTCCTCTACACGTGATTTCACTCACCCTGTTTTAGACATATAGTCAAAGCATATGCAGCAAGTAACGCACTCTCCTTGTACCGAAGTTGATCAACGAAGACGTCCAGCTCTCGGAAAAATAATCACAGATGATCGGAGCTGAAGGAAGCTAAGTTCACATTGGTTATTAGCCTCATCAAATCGGACTTGCTCTTCCATAAGTTCAGAAGGGTCAGCGTCGCAGCCGTACGTTCCTGACGCCCGCCATACTTGGCAACTTTTTGCATCTCATTGATGATTTTTTCTCTGCGGGCTCTTGAGTTCCGTAGCATCTGGGATGACGGTCGCCATTGTCGAACTTTGTTGGGTACATCTGCAAGGCATCACACCGACCCCAAAAATCTGACCCAATATCTTTTCTCTACGTTCAGCACTATGATCTTGTTCATCAGTTGAATCAAGTTGGTTGACGTGCATACGGGCCAAGGCACACGCAAGATTTTTTCGAAAGCCATCTTTGCGAAGAATAGGATGTTCTAAGATTGGCATGTCAGGGGGGACAGCAAATCCAAGAACATAGCGCCTATCCTGCTCGGTAGGGCAATAGAGGGTGAGTAATATTTCAACTGCAAGAGGACCGACTGGCTGCCCATTTTTCTTTGCAAAATGTTCGATCCTAGATCTCACTATGCCGCAAGCATATTTCGCTGTCACCATGTGTCGCTATTAATTCCCAGTGCCCAGTAAATATGGGAATGCTCACCTTCCGGATATCCTGCGGCCAACTCTGCCAGGGTCAACACCATGCGTAGTGCGGCAGTCAAGAGACGCAAGTCTAAAAGAATGTTACATCTCTGTACCCCAACCCATACGAGTGAGTTTTACCATCGATCATCAATGTCCGGGAAAGCCTGGTGCCTAAATAGAATGATATGGTCTGGTGTATACCTAACTATAGTTGAATCTTACTTGGAATTGCATCGCTGACGGAGGATTTCGGTACACTGGATACAGAAAATCCCATTGGAGCATCTCAATGATAGTTTGTCGGGTTCCCTCTGACGGATGATGTGAATTCGTTCATGGATGTGCGGTGCTCGCCAACGTACTGTACTTTAATAGACAGTCCAGGGTACCCATTGCCTGTATATGGCTTCTACCGCCTTCTTCAACCATTGCATCGAGTACTCTCACGAGGCCATCCCACAATTCTGGGCAGAGTATGCGCCTCAGAGTCTCGTGTTTTGTAAGAGGAACTAGGAGAGCAACAACTCTAGGACTATCCGGGTGCTTCTCTGTGTTCAGAATATCATGTAAAATTCTCTCTGCTTTGGCAGGCATATCACCCGGATGTCCGGGGAGAGCCTGTGTAGGGCCGTTTGAACCATCGGCGGCTATACCAAATATTCTAACGATGCAATTATCCATTAAAGACGAAACTCACAAGCCTCGTAATAAGCAATGATATGAGCGGTGCACAATTAGGATTATTGATGAGATCAGTAAACGTCTATTCCCAATTTTGCACCTTCCTGACGCATTCATTTCTTTCCTCTGAAGACGATGAGGGGTGACCATCAAGTAAAAATTAAACAGCGGAAAAAGAGCTCACTAAACCGTAGCATGAACAACAATTTGCCGAGGTATATTGGCGCGATTTCTTGTTGCTCACTCAAATTAGTTACAAGCTTGTCCGCGGCGGTATGATCGAACAGACTGGTATCCCAATAACACTTCTCTAGCAGCTCAGTCTCGTAGCTAGTGTGCGTAGTTGGCAATTCGAAAAATTTTCCTGGCAATGCCTGTGGCTTATATGCATTTGCATACAAAATAGAAGCATGGACCTTTTGTCCAGGTATGATTCGCCGTGGTTCCGACCGATGCAAGCTATCGACACTGAGATCAGCAACACGGTGCGAGACACTGATAATCTGGTTCACCGATAGGTGTAATCGCCGACACCAACGCCACTAAAAGAAACTTGATGCGTGAAAGGAAAATATCCAAGGATTCCCCATCCGATGCCCATTGAATCAGTGGCGCCGGAATCAAGGTCATCGGGAACCCAGACTATATCCGTCTGCTTCAGTGCAAGACCACACTCCCTCGCTTCTTGACGCATCCATAACAAGGACACCTTCCCCACATGATAAAGCTTTCCGGGGCCGGCTTTACCGCCTCTGTACTAAGTCAGACATTGTCGATGAAGCGAGCTCGAAGATACGCTCACGCATCTGAGTAGCTACCAGCGAACCAGACTTCCTTCACGTCAGTGGTTTCTTCCTTCTAGGCAGGTGAGTCGCCTCAGTCAGTCGCAGCATATTCACGCTGTTTACTCACTATGGTTACACTATGTTCAACATTATTGGAAGTAACTTTATGTTTTGACCTCCTATCACAAATACTCTGGCATGAACTTGACACGACGCTCGTCGAGAGCAAGCGCATACCAGAAATGGCAAGTATGCACCGAAGACGAAGAACCAGAAAGGCAGCGATCTCCACCTATAAACCCAACAGAGGAAACGGTGTCCCTAGAGAAGAACAGTCTGGCATCCATTGTATGATATATATAATTTTAACTTACCATACTCCGACAAAGTGCACTTTCACGTCCTCCCGCGAAAACGTGTTCTTGAATTCCCTCGCAATTTGCTTTATCTCTGGCTTTCTGGCCTTTAATTTAGAGCGAGTTGCCGTATAGTATTCGTAAGCCCTAGTCAGTTTGTTTAATTGACTCGTGCAATCCTGTACACGGCAGTTACTCGAGTACTCACGTTCTGATCTGGTTCTCTGTTGGCCCCCTTAACAACCCAACCTAATGTACATGTTCATCCTCCGTGAATCAAAAAATATTCGGACTCATACCTCACAGATCATCGCTGCCAGAACCCGCACTTGATATGCACCCCGAGAAAATCCTACATTACAAACATCAGCAACTCACATAAATCGCAATGGGAAGCACAACGTACCAAATAGGTATGTCTGATCTCCTTCTTCACAAGTTCGTGCTAGCCAACCGTATGCATCTTTAACGTTTTTTTCCACATCCCTGCCGAGGTATACTTAATGCAGTATAGAAGCGGATCGAAGGGAGAAGGACAAACCATGCAATTGCCATGTCAAACAAATCGGAGATCTCTCTCTTCCAACGATCAGGGTCTAGCGTCTTTGGATGAGTGCCAATTCCGCTGGAATAATAAGTATATTGTTCTCGACCGGCCACTATAGCATCCGTCTCGACCATAGCAAGCAGTTTGACTACGTTTGTATTCTACCCCAAGCGGTGAGCCGCAAGAGACTACACGGAAAGACGAAACAATTACACTCCAGCCGAATCGATTTGAGGTGCCATCGATGCATACAACCAGGTTCCTTCCTTTATTACTTGTTTTGCAGTGATTACATCTGTAGGGTGGAGAGGATGATTCGGCTTTCGTGCTTTGAACTTGTTCAGTGGGAGACGAAAGGCTGTGACTTGACGACATTGTGGGCGGGCAACCGCGAGGAATATGTTATTTTATCTGCGAAAAAGTGTGATTACACGTTGTTGGCCGGCGTTTGGGACGAAACAGGACAAGAGTGGTTGGTATTACAGTACAGCTGTTCCATAAACTCATGAGAAATCGCGCATTTTGGTGCACAACATTGTCAACGCCCGACGCGCAGACTACATGTGGATCCAAGTAAAAAAGCTACCGCGTCTTTTTTGTACACGAGGCGCAAACAAAAAATACGCGGTTTCTCATTAGTCTATGGAACAGCTGTAAGTTGAACTTCCAGGCAAACTTCCCTTGAACTACTCACATGGCCGATCTAAATTAAATCAATAAACACATATATTATTACTCTACCTCTCGTACCCCACCGCCAAACCAACCATGAACACCACACTCTCGTCTTCTGTGAACAGATCCATCACCCTCATTACATATTGACCTACAAAATAAGATCGTAAATCTCAAACACCTCAGCATTCTCCTCGTTGGGGTCGGCCGGGCTATGACTGGAAGATACAGACCTCTCCTGGGAATGGAGGCATACCAGCCCTGAATAAGGATCATAAGCCAGGAGATTGCGCGCATGCGGGAACGTCAGGATGGAAGGGTATTCCAGGACCTTATCCTCGTCGACCCCGCGACCGGCGCCACAGCGTATGTCGAATTCGCATGCTACAATCTTCGTGTGGTTAATACAAAACAGCCGACCGGTCCCGTTGAGAGACGGGTACGCGATAGGGATCCGGTCGCCCCGGAAGAACGCAGTGAGCGCTTCTAGCGTGACGGTCCCTACCTCGTCATTATCTCGTGGCCCGCAGGACAGCCGCAGCGTGCCATATCCAAAGAGATGAGACGACTCGAATACGTGTAGTCGGATAGTGATGAGAAAGTCTTTCGTCGGTGGGTCAATTACCGTGTCATGAATGAGCACTACGCTGCGTAAGGCGCCAGAGATGCTACCATGATGAGAAGGGCTGAGGGTTATGGAACGAGCACGAGGATTTGGAAGGGGAAGCGCAAATGCCTGGAAATTTGTCGTCGGCTCCGCGACTTCAGGATTAAAAGGATCGAAGGATATGGCAAGGAGCAAGTGTGTTGACGTCGAAATGCTTGCTAATTTGGTGATGGGTATCCTTCCCAGATCCTATGTCACAAAGTCGATGAAAGGGAATGAAAAGCAAGTATGGACAACGAAGCGTACCTCTGATTCCGTATCGACGAGAAGACTCAGAGGAGGAAGTAGAAACTGCGTGCGAGTATGCACGTCCAATGCGACGACACGCCAATCACCATCAAGACATGCTTTACACTGAACAACAATAACACGCGGGCCAAGATCAACGAAGCAGGTACCGAACGAGCTTTGTTCGAATTGATGAATAAGATCCAGAGACGTTTCAGATCGCTCCGTTACAACCAACGAGTATATTGAACTACGAGTGCATCGCTTTGTTAGTATGCAGTCCCGGAATTATGTCAAAGCACTGTAGAACCCACGTTTTCGTCCGTTCTCCTTTCTGCGCTGCCTCTGCCAGGACCACACAGGCGAACGGGTGACCCTCGGCGTCTATTGCAGAAACACAGCGAAAGAACAGCAGTTCCCCACTAGTGACTCTGTGAATAATGTTGAAAGTCAAACCAAAGGGAGCATGATGGAGGCTCAAGTCATAGCAGTGAACTTCCTTCCTGAAAGCGATCAACAGAAATCGCCCCAAAACTAACCCCGCGGAGAAGGAGAACGCTTTGCCCGTGTAGCAAATTTCTCTTGGTTTTGGCGACGGTGGTTGTCTAGTTTCCTCGTGACTCCCGTCCGGGTCGCTGTCCGAGCCTCGACAAAGTTGAAGATACCGATTTACGCGAAAACTACGGATCAGCATCCTCTCCAAATCGTTCGCAGGCAGTGAGGGGAACTGGCTGGGTGCACAAACGAAGTCGGCGTTGCGATAGGCATTAGCCCATATGTCCACCCGACGGGTAACATCTTTGAGGTATCGGGAGACCTGTAAAATTATTCGCTGGTTGAACGCAGGCCACGATGCATGCAAAACGGGGTTTGCATACCCTGCGTATACGAAGGATATCTGGGATGCCAAAGAAGTGAAATATGCAAAGCAAAATTTCCAAAGGGAGCTGAGTGAAAGAGGACATCGTTCTGCCGGTTCAAAATCGATCTTTGGGGGTGCCATTAAAAAACAACAATTAATGAGGGAGGTAACGTTGGTGTCGCTTACGTTCAACGTTCAAACGTTCGACTCCGCAGTGTAGGGGCAAAATAACACGTTGACCGTCAACGTTGACACTCGTAAGTCCCGCGAGAAAGTAACTTACATTTTCACTGCATACAACTTCTCTTTTGAAATACCATACATGTGCCTGTACACGGCTCGCCGGAGTCCTGGGCTCTGTTCCTGCCAACTTTTTGGGCGTCACGGCCATTACCTAGTCTGTGACGCATGACGGCGCCCGTTCCCATTACTATATGTAAATTCAAAGGCTGTTGTTCCCAGCGCCCATCTATAACGCCGTCTCTTCGGCATTCGGCACTAAAGTTGACCGTGCACGAACTACAATGTACTTGTGCACTCACCGACCAGCTTGACCTCCAGTTGGTCGTCATTTTTCAAGTTCACTTTCCCCGACGGATTGGAGGTGTACATAAAGTTCACCCATACGGACTCATCCGCATAGGAAAGGATATTTTTACCATCGTAAATCCAAGGAGCCACCTCTCGGTCAATTCCTTGTTTTTAATTGACATCCAAGGTTGAAAAACACATAATCATGGATTACATGAACACTGGTAAGAACACACACACACACGAAACAGGACAAAAACAAGAACACAACAAAGAGTCGAAGAGATCTTTTCAAGGCAGGGCAGATTGAATATCGTCGCTGGTCTCGCTTCGCGCGGTCGTGGTCGTGATCGCCGTCGCCGTCTTGATAGATGCCCAAGGCGCGCTTCGTCCCCAGTAAGCGTACCTCGACTGTTCGATCACACCGCGATATAGGTCGTCGCTAAACCCGACGCATTGCAGACCGATGCATGCCACACGCAAGGCCCCTGCGGCATACAGCTGAGACGTCTCGTAGTGATTTTGAGGTGACACGTTCTTCCGGCCTGCCAGAGTTTCCTTGATGAGCGTTTGGGTCGTCTGTGAAAGCGAAACGTGTCCGCGAGAGGGGAAGGAAAGAAAGAATTCGAAGAGCCCGACGGTGTAATTACCTCGGTCGATAGGGCTTCCCACTCTTGAACGGTGAGATCGTCCATCCGGAAAGCCTTGTAGGTGCCTGCGTAATACCATTTCCCGTCCTTGTTATAGAAACACTCTGCAAAGACTGGTCAGGCCAGTGCGAGAAACACCATGTCACCTCACCCGTTTCCTTGCTCATCTGGCCGATGACATCGACACTCGACCAGCGGTGCGCGGTCGTGACGCGTGGATTCGTGCTGCACTTGAATACAGGTGCGAGAAAATACCCGTGCTCTTCCTTGTCAGGGCACCAGTATGTCGTCGGCTGAGATAGGACTCTGTAATTTCTAAGTCTGGCCAATCCCGAGTCGACAGATCCCGGATTCAGCAATCGAGATGAGTGTTTAAATGGCGCCAGAAGAAACCCCTCACAAATCCTTGAGAGACTTGAAAAAAAAAAAAAAGGTTAGTGACAATCAAGTACATTTCATCCCGGGACCTTACATACACCATAAACATTTCCGAGAAACTCCTGAAGAGTGTAAGGGGAATGGATCACGATCGGCTGCAAAGCATCGTCCGGAATGTTCGTCGGGAGAGGGAGACTGGCTAGCTTTGCTTGTCTCGCAGAGAT